>PVJH01007446.1:0-92725 GCA_004026705.1 Nesogale talazaci | reverse complement strand
CTTATCTGTTTACTTTTATATGTGATTACCCATTTTTCCCTAGCTGCTGGTCATAATTTTCTCCCTTTCCTCATAATTGGGTAGTTTAACAATGATATGTCTTGGTGTTTTCTTCTTGAAGTTTAGTCTAGCTGGTGTTCTTTAGCTTCCTGGATGGTTGTCTGTTTTTCCTTCATTAAGGTAGGGAAGTTTTCCTCCAAGTATTCCATCACTATTTTGGATGTTGGCTTCCTTGATTTCCCTTCCTCTGGTAGACCAATAATTCTAGTGTTATTTATTTTTATAGTATCTGACAGAATTCTTATGCTTTCTTCTGTTTCTCTCATAGACTTGCTAGACTTTTTCTCCCTTTTATTAATTTCTACTTTTAAGTTCTCCAGGTCACTAATCCTGTTTTTTGTCTCCTCTATTCTCTGAGCAAAATCTGAAAGCTTACCATTTGTTTTTGTTAGCTCACTCCTTAGATCTTGGATTTCCCTTTGATGCGTGGCCTTTATCTCCTGTATCAAGTCTTTCCTTTTCTGTAAAGTTTCACTCATGATCTGCGAACCTCTTAGCAACAATTGGAAGATTTCTTTATGTTTTTGACCAATCTCCGCATTTTCTATTACTACTGCTAGGTCCAGCTGGTCATCTTGTGTTGAATTTAATTTCTGTTTTCTTGTTGCTGTGGAAGCAGCTGGCTGCTTTTTATTTGATTTAGTCAAATTAGTTGGCATTTTCCTTGGTGTTCCGGAGTTCTGGTCTCTTTCTTTGGGAGGTAGACTTTGTATCTTCCCTCAGATCACCTCAGCAACTGTTTTCAGTTGAGCACGTTGCATGTCTGATGGAGAGTGTTGACGGAGTGCAGGTGAGTGGGTTTAGTAGGAGATAGATTGGAGATTAGGTGAGTTGTTCCTGGCCAGGTGCACTTCCCACAGATAAGTGGGAGAAATCTTCTAGCCGGGTAAGAAGCCTCTGGCTGCCTAATGGCGCCTGGGTGTGGGCCTCCTGGCTGGCCGGCTATTCCTTTGGGGACAGGATTATCTGCGTAGTGGAGGTGTGGGTTTCTGTGGAGTGTCTCCAAAGAATATGCTAAAAGGAACCTAGCCTTACAAAAGATCCTCGCCGACTCATCGAGGGAAGAAGAACAGCAATCACCAAATACACACAAGAGTCTGACACAAAGAACGTCGTTACCCAGAAACCATCAAAGGGATAACAGCCCCCTAGATAATTCTGTCGCAGGGATGAAAGAAAGGTGAAAATGAATCACAGGCATGGACACAACCCATGGATATAGAAAAACACCCAACCCAAGAGCGTTAAAATGATAACACAGAGTACATAGTGGGATGTAATAACCCTGAATATCAATGGATTGAATTCAGGTCTTAAGAGGCAGAGATTAATAGACTGACTTAGAAAACACAACCCCTCAATCTGTTGCCTACAGGAGACACATCTTAAGATCACAGAAAAAAAATATTGATAATAATATGCCAAGCAAACAGCAATTCAAAAAAACAGGGGTAGCAATTCTAATCTCAGATAAAATTGACCTTAAAGTGCAAACCATAAAAAGAGATAAGGAGGGACACTATATAATGCTCAAGGGAAGGGTAGACAATGATCCAATAAGCATTTTAAACATATATTCCTTGAATGAGAAATGCGCTGAATATATAAACCAAACACTCCAGAAGATGAAAAAAGAAATTACAGCCTCAACAATTATAGTAGGCCAGTTCAACACCACTCTCTGAGAAAGTTAGATCACAGGGAAAGAAACTCAACTAGGAAGCTAGAAATCTAAACACTACAATTAAACAATTTGATTTGGTAGAAATCTACAGAATTTTTCATCCAAATAAAAAACAGTTCACATTCTTTTCATCCCCACATGGGACTTAGTTGAAGATAGACCACATGCTGGGACATAAGACAAATCTACATAAATTTAAGTACACTGATATCATACAGAACTCTCTTTCAGATCACTGTGCCATAAGGTTGGAAATCGGCAAAAGGGAGATGAAAAAAATAGAGAAAATAATTGGAGAATGAATAATTCTCTACTGCAAAAGGAGTCTGTACTGGCCCAGATCAGAGATGAAATTAAAAAATTTATTGAAACCAATGAGAATGAAAACACGACACATCAAAACTTATGGGACACAGCAAAGGCAGTCTTAAGAGGAAGTTTCATAGCAATGCAGGCACACCTGAAAAAGGAAGAGCATCTCATAACTGATATGTTGACACAGAATTTACAACTAGAGCAGAGCCAGCAGGACAATCCCACTAAGAGCAAAAGAAAATAAATAATAAAAATCAGGTCTGAGATTCAGGAGATGGAAAATAAGAAAACAATGGAAAAATTAATGCTGCTATAAGTTGGTTCTTTGAATGAATTAATAAAATTGACAACACCCTGGCAGACTTAAACAGAGAAAGGAGAGAAAAAAAATTCAATTAACAAGAATAAGGGATGAAAGAGGGGACATTACCACTGACCCTAATGATATCAAAAGGATAATCACACCATACTACAAAGATCTGTATTCCAATGAATTCAACAACTTGGAAGACATGGAGAAATTCTTGGAAAAACAGTATCTACCTAGATTATCCCCTGTGGAAGTCAAGAATCTTAACAGACCCATAACAGTCGAAGAAATAGACAAGGTTATCGAGGAATTACCAACAAAAAAATCACCTGGACCAGATGGCTTTACAGGAGAATTCTACCAAGCATTCAGGAAAGAACTGACACCGATCCTGCACAAGCTCTTCCAAAACATAGAAAAAGATGGCAAACTCCCAAACTCCTTCTATGAAGCCAGTAGAACACTGTGGCAGTCATGTGCTTATGTTAATTTTATGATTGAAATGTAGGGGTGGAGTCTAGCCTGTTAATCTGGAGATAGCCATTGAGTAGCCAATGAGGCCTCTATGTGGGCGTGGCTTTCTCCTGAGGCTTCTGGGAAATCTCGCGATATTTCCCTTGTGAAGATGAGAAGCTATCTTCCCCAGTTGTTGGGAGTTAGTTTGAGAGGCGCTTAATCATGGAAAAGACAAGATGCAGCCTCCGAGAAGTTGGAGGAGCCAGCGGAGAGACCACTTGGCTTTGCCCTGATGAAGACAGACCTCTGAAGCTGGAGTGGCATGCTGTTGATGGATCTGAGCCCTGGAAGTGAGGAGCCATGGGGAGACCCCTGCCCACGCCAGAATTCTGCACCCACTGACCTGTGACTTCCTGAGTCGGAAGCAGACTTTATAGACTGACTTGAGGCATATGGGTTAATATTGGACTTATGACTTTTCACTGGACTGGATTGGGATGCCTTCTTAGTGTCGCATTTCTCTTGTATATAAAAACCCTTTCCTTATACCTATATGCGTGTCTCTGAAATTTGTTCCTCTAGTCTACCCGGACTAACACAAACACTGATATCAAAACCTGGCAAGGATCCCACAAGAATTGGGAACTACTGACCAATATCCCTAATGAATATTGATGCAACAATCCCTAATAAAATACTGACCAATAGAATACAGAATTATATAAAGCAAATAATTCACCACAACCAAGTGGGGTTCATACCCGGAATGCAGGGGCGGTTCAACATATGAAAGACCATTAGTATCATTTGCCACATTGACAAAAGAAACTATAAGAACAGCATAAAATTGTCAATAGATGCAGAAAAAGCATTTGACAGCATCCAACATCAATTCCTGTTTAAGACACTCCAGAAAAAAGGAATAGAAGGGAAATTCCTCAAGAAAATACAAGTTATATATGAAAAACCAACAACCAATGTGATAGTCAATGGAGAAAAGACAAACACTATCCCATTGAAAAAAGGGGAACAGACAAGGATGTCCCTTATCCCCACTCCTATTCAATATCGTACTGGAGGTTTTAGCTAACAGCATACGGCAAAGAAAAGACATCAAAGGTATTCACCTGGGGAAGGAAGAAGTGAAATTATCACTATTTTCAGGTGACATTATTTTATCTATGAAAACTCCCAAAAGCTCCACTAGGGGATTACTAGAAGCAATAGAGGAGTATGGCAAAGTGGCAGGATACAAGATCAACAAGCAGAAGTCAATCAGACTGCTATATACATCAGATAAGACTATAGAAGAGGAGATTAAAAAAAGAGATACCTTCACAATTGCCAATCACAAATTGAAATATCTAGGGATATACCTGACTAGAAGAACAAAAGATCTATATGAAGAAAATTACAGAACACTAATACAAGAAACTAAGAATGGCTTCAAAAAAATGGAAAAATATCTCATGCTTGTGGATTGGAAGACTCAATATAGTAAAGATGACAGTTCTACCCATGGTACTATATAAGTTTAACACAATATTGATACAATTACCCTCATCCTTCTTCAAAGAAATGAAAAGAATGATTAACAACTTTATATGGAGAGGGAAGAAGTCCAGAATTAGCAGAGAACTCCTCAAGAAGAAAGACATCATGAGAGGGCTTGCTTTACCTGATTTTAATACATACTATACAGTCACAGTCGTCAAAACAGCATGGTATTGGCATAATGATAGATACTCAGACCAATGGAAAAGAACCGAAAGTACAGAAATAATAATATCAGCCTATCGACAATTGACTTTTGATAAGGGTCCAAAAAATATCAAATGGGAAACAGATGCCCTTTTCAACAAGTGGTGTTATAAAAAATGGATATCTATCTGTAGAAAAATGAAGGAAGACTCTTACCTCACACCATGCACTAGAATAAACTTAAAGTGGATCACAGATCTCAAGGTAAAACCCCAAATTATTGGGGCCATCAATGAGGGAATTGGGACCAACCTGAGAACACTGACACAGGGATTACATAGGCTATCAAAAATAGGGAAGAACACAAACACAGAGGAGACACAAATAGACAAATGGGATATACTGAGGATAAAACACCTATGTACATCGAAAGGTTTCAACAAGAGAGTAATAAGAGAGCAGACAGACTGGGAATACATCTTTAGCAATGACAAATCGGATAAAGCCCTTATAACCAAAATCTACAATACTCTGATAGCTTCCAAAAAGAGGAAAATTAATTGCCCTCTGAAGAGGTAGACAAAGGAACTGAGCAGAGGTTTCACAGAGGCAGAAATCAGAATGGCCAATAAATATGTGAGAAAATGTTGCCGATCATTAGCCATAAGAGAAATGCAAATCAAAACAATGAGATATCACCTAACACCCTCATGAATAGCCCAATTCAAAAAATTATAAAGCAACAAGTGTTGGAGAGGCTGTGGGGAGATAGGGACTCTTAGTCATTGCTGGTGGACCTGCCAGTATGTACAGCCACTATGGAAATCAATTTGGAGATATCTAAAACAGATGGAAATTGAACTACCATATGACCCAAAAATCCCCCTACTGGACATATACCCAGAAGAGGCAAATAAGAATCCATGACAAGGCATCTGTGCCCCAATGTTCATCGTAGCACAGTTTACAATCGCAAGAAGTTGGAAGCAGTCCAAATTTCCATCAACTGATGAGTGGATTAAAAAACCATGGTACATACATAGAGTGGAATACTATGCACTGCTGAAAAGTAGTGATGAACACGTGAAGCACACCTCCGCATGGGAAGAACTGGAGGACATTATGCTAAGCAAAGTTAGCCAAGCGCAAAATGACATGTATAATATGAGTCTGCTGAGGTAAGCTTAATAATAATTTTTAAAAAATGCAAAAGTGGTATCAGGAAAAATCTACAGTATACAGAAAATCCTGGGAGAAGGCCCAAGTAGTACAACTGGGACCATACCAAATCCAGGGCTACATATAGTAGCCAACTAGAGTGGGATGCTGGGATAGGGAAGGTGAGATGCTGTTAAGTAGAGAAGGAATGGGGCACTAACCCACCCAAGGGGAGTGTAGTTTTTAAATCTCCACAGGAAAACAGGAATCAAACTTAAATAAGGAATTCTCGGAAGTGAATGTAGCATGAAGCAATGGAGCCAAGAACCAGTGGAGAGGTCTCAGAGCACAACCCAAATTCCAACTACTGGGGCACCCGCCTCTCCCTCAGGGGCGTTTGTCTTGGAGATCAGCACCGAAGCTGCAGCTTGGGGAGTGAGATATACCTGACCAGAATACACAAGAATAAATGAAGGGGGAGGAAGATAGAATGAAGTACATCCTGGCCCACTGAGCCTTCAGGACGATATTCCCACTCAGATCAGCTGATACAATGAGAAGACCATATGGGCCAGCTCCAATATGAAATATAGCTACCCTCACGGACCCAAGGCAGCTTGGAGTTAAAAATGGAGAAACAGGGTCAGGATTATACCCTGTCTGACCCAACCACACCAAAATACTAAGGGTGTACGACAGAACATGGAGCTCCAGATTGAGCACCAAAGATATACTTTGTGTCACTCCTTCCCACTCAACCAGGAGACACTCCTGGAGGTCAACAAACGGACCTTAAACTATTTTATATTGTTATTATTATTGTATTCTTGTATGTATGTCTACATGTTGGATATTGTATTTTTTTGGTTGATGTTTTCATTGTTTTCTTTGCTTGCTTCATTATAGGATGCCCTTTTTTTGGGGTACGTTATTTTCTCTATCTGGATGGAGTGGGATGGATGGGCGGTTTAGAGGTGGGGATGATGGGACTAATGGTACCAGGGTGGATGTAGGGAGAGTGGTGGCTGTTGGCTGATCCAGGGATGGTGGGGAGTAGCATGTGGTTCAGGATCAGTGGCTGGGTGGGTGTGGAAGGTCCGATAGGGATTGATTAAGACTACAGAGACAATACTGAACCCAAATGGAGGTTGAGTGTGATGGTGGGACAGGAGGAGGTATAGGGAAATAGAGAAAAGAACTGGGGATTAAGGGACTACATATATTCATATGAGGAACGGGAAATAGATTAATATGCATATACTTATAGGCTTAGAATTAGGACACCAGATGGGCATTGGGCCTCAGTCAGGTACTTCCTTAGTGCAGGAACATTTGTTCTATTAAGTTGGCTTCTATGATGCGCGGCTCCCTGACATGATCACAGAAAACAAATGTGTGTATAAGCAAATGTAGCGAAGAAAGCTGATGGTGCCTGGTTATCAAAACATGTACGTCTGGGGTCTTAAAGGCTTGAAAGTAAACAAGCAGCCACCCGGCTAAGAAACAACAAAGCCCACACGGAAGAACTACACCAGTTTATGGGACCAAGAGATACCAAAGTGATCAATTATCAGGTTTCAAGAACTAACAATCATAACATTATATGCTCACTTTCCTGATATGATTGCTGATGACATATATGTGCATAAGTAAATGTGGTGAAGAAATATGTGCATGAAGTAAATGTGATGGTGCCTGGCTATCAAAAGATGTGCGTCTGTAGTTTTGAAGACATGAAGGTGAATAAGTGGCCATCTAGCTATGAAGCAAGCCCACATGAAATAAGCACAACAGTCTGTATGACCACGAGGTGTCAAAGGGATCTGGTATCAAGCATCAAAGACCTAAAAGATATATCATTATTAGTGAGGGGGAGTTCAGATTGGGGACCCAAAGCCCATCAATAAGTGGAGACATCTTCTTATAGAGGGGTTGTAGCGAGGAGATGAGCCAGTCTAGGTACAGTGTAGTAGCAATGAAATGTTCTCAAATGCTCCCTCCCACTAACAATCATTATCCCAATTCTGCCAGACAGATTTGGCTAGACCAGGGGATGCACATTGGAGCTGAAAACGTGGAAATTTAGGATAGATAATCCCTTGAGACTAGTGGGGAATGGTGACACTGGGAGGGTGGAGGGATGGTGGAGTAGAAAGGATGAACAAATTTTTCAGTTCTACATATGACCTCCTCTCTGGGTTGTGGACAACGGGGGTGGGGTGGGGTGAGTGAAGTGATACATTAGACAGTGTAAGATGTGAAGAGGTAATAACAATTTGTAAGTTATTGGATGTTCATGGGCAAGGAGAAGGGGGGAGGGGAAATATGGGGAGTCAGAATTAAAAAATAAAAAACTAGAGGAAAGAGGGGAAGAGGAGCTGTGGCAGTCATGTGCTTATGTTAATTTTATGATTGAGATGTAGGGGTGGTGTCTAGTCTGTTAATCTGGAGATAGCCATTGTGTAGCCAATGAGGCCTCTATGCGGGCATGGCTTTCTCCTGAAACTTCTGGGAAATCTGGTGATATTTCCCTTGTGAAGATGAGAAGCTATCTTCCCCAGTGGTTGGGAGTTAGTTCTCAGAGATGATGAATCACGGACAAAACAAGATGGCAGCATCCGAGAAGCTAGAGGAGCCAGAGGAGAGACCACACAGCTTTGCCCTAATGGAGCCAGACCTCTGAAGCTGGGGTGGCCACATGGAGACCTCTGCCAGCGATGAGTTGCTTCTGCCGCCACGGGATGCTGGTGATGGACCCTGAGCCCTGGAAGCTAGGAGCCATGTGGAGACCCCTGCCAGCACCGGAATTCTGCACCCACTGACCTGTGACTTCATGAGTCGGAAGGAGACTTTATAGACTGATTTTGGGCATGTGGGTTAATATCAGACTTAAGACTTAGAACTGGACCGGGCTGGTATGTTTTCTCAATGTCCTTTTCCTCTTCTATATAAACCTTTTCCTTATATCTATATGCGTGTCTATAAAATTTGTTTCTCTAGTCTACCCGGACTAACACAGGAGCTTATGCTGGAACGGTTCAAGTAGACAATGTACATGAATGTGGCAGCATGTGTACAAATATGCTTAATACGAACAATGTATTAAATGTTGCAAGAGCTCCCAATAAAATCTATCTATCTATCTATATATATATAAAAAAGAATCCACGTGACTATGGCCTTTGGTCCTCTTTCAAACCTAGGTCTAAACTCACACCTGAAGATCATGTTTCAGCCAAACAGAGGGGCCATATCATGAATAATAACACCGGGGAAGAATGTATCCCCCAGAAAATGAATCATATGATGGGCGGCCCTTGGTGAAAAGCAAAGTTCAGAAGGCTTGCTGGGGTCGGAAAGATGGGCAAAGGGAGATGAAGCACCCAGGGAGGACCTGAAGGGCTTGGCAACGAAAGACACAAAGCAAAAGACACCAAACAGGCTGCCTGTAAAACCTGCTCGGGAAACTTTCATCCAAATCATAATAAAATATTTTGGTTTTGTTTTTTTTCCTTTAAAGCTTTAAAGAAGAAAAAGGAAAAGGAATTAACAGATATATCCTCATTGTAACTCAGAACCACATTGGCAATTTCTGTTTTTTTTTTTCCCTCAATGGCACCTAGCATGATTTCAAGCCCTGTAGTTAGACAATAAATTCCCATCAAACCGAATTAACTTGCAAATCCAATTAATTAAAATTTCCTTTTCACATCTACTTTCTCTTCTTCCCCTCTCCTCCCAGCATTCCAGCAACTTGAACAATGATAAAGCTACACAGTAAGCAGATCTAAACCTCTGCCAAGAAGGCACCCGCTTTAAAGTCTCTGCTCAGAAGAAACATTTTAGCTTCATGTAGCATTTGGTACCTTTCGTAATTACAGGCTCCATTCTCTCCAATTCACAAGTGTCTCCCTGCTACAGAGCCTTAAGTGGTACCCTGGCAGGCTTAACACACTGCCGTGCTACCTCATACCAGATGTCTGACTGGAGGCTAATTGAGGTCCTGGAAGATCAACCCCATTCTGTTGTTTTTCCTTTTCTTTTCTGTCTTTTCCTTTTTCCAAACTTTCTCCACTGCAACATTGATCTTTATTTACTGAGGTCAAATACGGTCAGTTCATAATCATGTGGTGTGGCAAACAGAACTGGGAAGAGAGTGTATGCAGGCACACTGTCAACATGCATGCGTTAAGGACTCTGGGAGGCCAAGACTCCCATGGAGAAAACCTTCATGTTTGTGGATGGGAGATGCATCCCACTCACATTCTCCCCCGTGGGGTAAATGTTCTTCCCCATGATGTCCTCCCATAATAATGCCAAGTTTAAAGTGCTAATTGTAAACACATGGCTGCTATGATATATGCTTGAAGGTCAACTGCTTGAAGGTTATCAGCCTTCTAAAGCAATCAGACCCTATTGTCTATCCTACCCTAAGGAGGACCCAATCCTTTCTGAGAAGAATCATAGATTGTTACCCTGAAGAAAAACTCAAAAACACCTAAATTCAAGCCAACTTAGAGGACCAAGGTTAAGCTGCCGTCTTTATTCTAAAGTCCATTTGTTTTGTTACATTTGTGCCTTGCTGTTACATGTGTGCCCCTAATGCCTCCCCTTCCTATTGCATGTACACCCCAGTTCAGCCCCCTCCTGTTATATATGGATGGATGGTGTACAACCCCTTTCTGCTACATATGTGCATACCGTGAGTTTACATAAACTTGTGAGATTACATTTCTCTCTCTCTGGCCCTGACTCCTGAAGTCATGACTGGGAGGTGAGCCCTTGTATGTTTTATTTTGTGTTTATCTGTTTACTTTACATTAAACATTACATTACACCAAATTTACATTAAATTTAAATTAGAATTAGACAACCACCCTTTGGTCCCATTTGGTTGTGGGGAGGCTGGTCCCACCCCCACCCCCACCCCCCGCTAGATCAATGGACATCGAGTGGCATGAAGGAGATCAGCTTAGAAACTAAAACGAACGCAGGACACTGAAACGATGGAGCACCCCACTAACAATGTAGAAAAAGGGTTTAGATTCCAGATCAGATACTTTTTCAATTAATACACCCATCCACTTTTACTAGTAGAGAGAACTTTTTCTTGTATCTTGTTTAGGGTAGTATATAACATTTGGGAAACATATTATGCTGAAATACTTCTTTGGGGAAGTAAAAGGACTGCTGGAAAAATAAACCTACTCCATGAAGAGGTAGGCATGGAAAACAATATTTGAGACAAATAAGGCACATGCTATAGCAAGTATTATCTTTGTATGCTGAGTCCCTCTGTTTGCTACCCATATTGCATGTAAAAATATGTATGGGTTTGGGAAAGTTATTTAATTAAAAGATGTGATATTGCCACCCTCATTACAATTTTTTTGTGGGAAAAGCTGTGGTGCCCTGTGGCTGGGGACTGAGCGGTGAGGGGAGAACCTGTGGGTTTATATGATGAAGATTTAGAAGGTTTCCTGTGGAAGCTGGCACATACATTCTGAGCAACAAGTTAGACTAAGTAAGATGAAGAAAGAAAATATAGGGCATTTCAGGTAAATGTAGTGGCAGACAGAAAGGTGAAACGTATAACCTATTTGATGAAAACAGGGTGCCTTCTACATTGGGATCCTGTGGTTCTTCTTAAAAGGGAAGATGTGATGTAACATCTTGATCCAGAGGTTATTTGAAAGCCTTTTTAAGGTTCTAAAGTCTGGTATATTTTTATCAATTCCCTACCAGAAGTCTGAGTACATGCTTCAATGAGTGATCGAGTGTATGTTGGTGTGTGCATACACGTGCCCCATGCAGATTTAACAGATAAGCTCATGTGTATAATAGTAGCTACCATATTGAACAGTTACTTTATGCTTGGTGATGGGCAAGACACACTGCATATCAATTAAATTTCAGGATGATCCTGAGATGTCACTCTATTAAGGGAATGGTTTTTTTCCCCTTAGTTCATACCATTCATATAGAGCTCAATGCTATGCCCTTCTTATCTAAGTCATGTTAGATCTAGGGAGAACAACACAAGGCTCTCATCTATGTCTGCATGCCTTTCTAGTCAGCTCTGTGGTAAGGTTCAAGTTCAGAACCATTTAAACAATATTCCTCATGTGTCCTCTTATTCAGAAACTGCAGTCTTGTATTTTGTCTGTGTTTGTCTCTCTCTCTGTGTACACACACACACACACACACACACATATGTAGCAGGAGGCGTTGTACAACAGGCATTTACATAACAGGAGGGGGATGAGATGGGGTGTGCACAAAATTCACACATATATTTACCAAGTGCCCCCCAAATCCAACTGGTCTTTGTTTCAGATTAATAACATTTTTAGCAAGATAGTTGATAGATTTAATTGTTAAACAGTAATTACAGAAAGAAAAGGTGAAGGATTATTGAACAACTAAATAGCTATTGGGTTTCTAGGGTAATTAAGCAAATTTGTCTCATTTTCTGAAAGTATAGGAAGCCCTGTTGGTGGAGTAGCTATGCCTCGGGCTGCAATCTGCAATGTCAGCAGGTCTAAAATGCCAGCAGCTCCAAGGGCTAAATGTGGGGCTTTCTACTCCTAACTAACAGTTACAGCCTTAGCAGTTCACAGACGCAGTTCTACCCTGTCCTGTTGAGTGGCTTGGAGTCAGCATCTCTTCCATGGCAGTGAGTGATTTAGGAAAGCACAACTGAAGGAAGAGAAAAAAACGAATAGAATGCCCATCAGATTTGCAACAATAAAATTTATATTTAAGTCCAAGGACAAAGAAAAGAAACTAATGTGAAATTTAATAAAAGATACCTGTCAATGGTTCTCATGCCAGGACATTGTGTGAATTTAGTTGACTCAGCTACACCTATTCCTCTTTTATTGACTATCTCATTTTCTGATACTTAGCGTTATGAGAACAGTAAAAAATCTATCTCTCACCTGACTACTGTGAACATTAATGACAAGTGTCTGGCTGTAACAAATGCCTAAGTACAAGAGGAAAGTAACACTGAGGGTGATAGTTAAGATTATCTGTCAGCCTGGCTGGGCCATGGTTCTTGGGGTTTGGCTGTTAAGTAATGATGTAATCTAGCAGTTGTTTAATGATGCAGAATACAAATATCCTGAGTACTCCAAAAGACTGGGTGGGGCTAATTTCTTCATAGTTCGTTGCCTCTGAGACTAACTTCCAGCAACTGGGGAGATAGCTTCTCATCTCCACGAGGGAAAGATCGTGAGATTTCCCAGAAGTCTCAGGAGAAAGCCATGCCCACACGGAGGCCTCATTGACTACTCAATGGCTGTCTCCAAATTAATAGGCTAGACTCCACACCTACATCTCAATCATGAAATTAACATAAGCACATGACTGCCACAGTGCCTCTTTCTTCATCTACAAAAAAATGATAACAATAGTACTGACCTCATGAAGTTGTAAACTGCTGAAAGTGTTAAGTAAGGGACACTACTATCCCCTGAACCCCATACCATCCCAAATACTAGTATAGAACATGAGATGTAGTAAATTCTCAAAAAGCAATCTTTTACTATAGTGGGCTAAGTAGTAGCTCAGTGGGAGAATTCTTGCTCTCCATGTGGGCAACCAAGGGCTGATTCCAGGCCTGCATCTCAGGCACAGCTCAAACTTATTTGTCTTGGTAGATTTGTGTATTGCTATGAAGAAACTTGTTTTAGGAAGCTTCCAGACTAAAGCAAACTAGGAAGGCAGGCCTGGCAATCTACTTCCGAAAAGGATGAAACCCTGTATAATCACAGAAGTCAAATGAACAACCCATCATGGAGAGGGCACTGGGCTAGGGGGCACTTTGTTGCCAGCAGTTGAGGACCAACTTGATAGCAGGTTACAATAGAAACATTACTGTATTGGTGGAGGTCGTCTCTGCAGAATCAGTTTTTTGGGAAGCATTTAAAATAGGATAGACTCCTTGAAGTGCAAGGAATGTACATCTCTTTCTGAAATCCCCTTAAGACTTCATCATTGCTTCTGTTTTAAAAACAAAACACTCTTTGGCTTGCATTTATTTAATACCACTATAACAATAATAAAAATTACAAGAGTAACATGTCACCATAATCAGCATCATGCTTTTATTTTCAATGATCTCTTACAAAGCACTCACAATAACATGCTTAGAAGTAAAAGTAATAATTGTTACTCTGCAAATGAATTGGTGAATTTGATGGTTTTGCCTCTAAAAAGACGTATAAAACGTTTTAAAATTATGCCTTAGGATAAGTTTACCCTGAAAGTAGAGAATAACTATACAGTCAAACAGTGTTTTCCTGAGCGGTTAAATATTGAAAAGGGACATTCCCCACTGCTTCTTGAATAAAAGGGCAAGAAGATCACAGGCAGAGTGATGGACTTGGAGTGGAACACTAGAACAGTGGTATTAATCTTGATCACCAGGATGGATTTCCCGAGAGTGTAAAAAACCATCCTTTGGCCACTGAAAGGCGATTTCTTCTGCGCATGAAACCATGACCTGCTTAGCCGTTTTGTCAGGAGAGTCAGAATCATTATTCTGAATGTGCAGATTCACATTTGGCATTGGACCAGTCACAGGCAACGGAGCTGAGTGGCAGCTGGGGGAGTAAAAGAGAGTCCCTGAGCCCATGTTGAGGAGAAATCACTGCAAGGCCTTCTTTCTAAAATCTCTGAAAGCTCACTGCCATCGAGGCCATGCTGACTCATAGCAACCTCCTGCCAGCGTCTGAGACTGCAAGTGTTGATGGGAGTGGACAGCCCAGTCTTTCTCCTGACCAACTGCTGGTGGTTTCGAACCATCGACCCTGTGGATTGCAGCCCAATTTTTAAACTGGGTACGTTTTTGAAATCCAAGTACATCATTTTGAAAGATTTGCTAAGTAGCCAGATACTTGTCTCACTATCACTCTGGTGCTCATTTCAGATGTGTTATTTTATATTTTTCTTTAAGATATCAAGCTCATTACAGAGGAGTTTGGGCTTCAACTTGAAGCCACTTATCTCATCTATAGCATAGAGCAAACCAGCAATTACCCCGAAGAGGAGCTAAGCAACTCATTAGAAAGGTCTCAGCTGTACTGAAGCTTCTCCACATTCAGTTCATGAGATTTTGAGTTTGGAAACTGGCGCCTGAGAGGGATGTTGAAAAATGAGCATTCAGTTTAATCTCATACATTCCAATTATGCTTACAGCATATTTTAAAATACACTCATGCCTAAACATAAACACCCAATTTAGAATGTATAATTATGTGTGTTTGCAGTCAGTGGTATATAGTGGTATGCAGTCAGTCTGAAATATAGCAGAGAAAAAAGCCTGGGCATCCTCTGGGGGTTTCAACTGCTCTGCATGATCTAAGGACTACAGAATTTCCTCCAAATCTGAACCTTGGTAGTATATAGGTTCCTCAGGGGGCTGTTCATTACAAGGTCAGAAGTTTGAAACCATCACCCGCTCCATGGAACAAAGATGGGCTTTCTATTCTGGTAAAGAGCTGTTATCGCAGAAACTCACGGAGCAGCACTACTGTGTTTTACAGGAATGCTGCATCAGCATCGACTCAATATGGCAGTGAGCTTTTTAAAAAACCTTGTAAATGTAAAGATCTTACCCAAGTCTACATGCTCATCCTCTTGGGAGGGAGGTGCAACTGTTAAGTTGATCTTCCCAAAGGAAGCACAGCTAGAACTTAACTCAGGATCAGTGGTGTCCAGAATTGCTTTGCCCCATTCACCATACTCATATTTAAGTCTTGAGATTATTGGAGGGAGAGTGTGGGCTGTTTTTCATCACACTGATAAATATGGCCTCACATGACATATCGGGAGGTGTAAAACAGGAATAATATGGGTTCCTTCTTGATAAAAATAATCCATACTCACTGTATCCCATAAGGCAAATACTTAATACCAGTTGTCAGTTGTGTTCCTTGTTATCTGACTCATGTGTGCCATAAGAGAACTCGGCTCCCTAGAGTTTTCAGTGGCCGGTCTTGCAAAAATGGAACACCAGGTCTCTTTCTTCTAGGGTGTCCTTGGGTAGACTTGAACCATCAGCCTTGCATTTGGCACCTGAGAGTGTTAGCCATTTATTTGTACCATTTAGGGACTCCAAAGGTTTTATACATGCCTGTTAGTCTCATTACCTATGAAGGAGGAGCCCTAAAGAGGTGTGGCAGTCATGTATTTGCTATGCCAATTTCAAGATTGGTTGGAAGTCTAGGGGTGGAGTCTAGCCTGCTAATCTGAAGATAGCCATTGAATAGCCAATGAGGCCTCTGTGTGGGCATAGCTTCTCCTGAGACTTCTGGGAAATCTCACAATATTTACCTCATGGAGATGAGAGGCCATTTTCCCAATTGTTGGGAGTCAGTCTCCGAGATGACGAACTACGGACAAGACAAGATGGCAGCGTCCCAGGAGCTGGAGGAGCCAGAGGAGAAACCACGTGGCCTTACCCTGATGGAACCAGATAGCTGAAGCTGGAGAAGCCACGTGGAGAGCCCTTCCAGCGCTGAGTTGCCTCTATCACCACTGCATGTTATTGATGGATCATGAACCCAGGAAGCAAGGAGCTGTGGGGAGATCCCTGCCAGCGCCGGGATTCTGCACCTGTGGATCTGTGACTTCGTGAGTTGGAAGGAGACTTTGTAAATTGGTATCGGGCATATGGGCTAATATCGAACTTATGACTTTGAACTGGACTGGGTTGGGATGCTTTCTCAGTGTCCCATTCCTCTTGTATATAAACCTTACCCTTATATCCATATGCGTTTCTATGAATTTGTGTCTCTACTCTACCTGGACTGACACAAGAGCTAAGGATTCTGTAATGGGCTTCTATATGCAAAGTGAGCAGTTTGAAACCACGAGCCACTCAGTGAGAGAAAGATGGGGTTTTCTACTCCCATCAAGAATGATGGTCTCAGAAGCCCACAGAGGGTAGTTCTGTCCTGTGGGGTTGCTGTGAGTCAGAAAAGACTCGATGACAGTGAGGTTAGTTTTTTCTGGGGGGGCATCACTGCCCTCTGGTGGTCGAGGGAGCTACCCAGCCTTGCTTCCGGAGAGCTGCTGCTGGATTTGGACTGCTAAGCCAATGAACCGCAATCCCGCACTCAACCACTACGCCACTAGGGCTCAGCCCAATTTTTTAAAAAATCTTTATTATCTACTTCTTCCTTGAAGCATTTGTCCATGTGTTCACTCACCTATTAGGTCATCTACTCCTGTGACTAGCCTTGGAAAATCCCAGGGACCATTCTACCCTGGGCTATCGGGTCAGTATGAGTTGGCATCGACTGGGTAGCAGTGAGTTTGGAGTCTGAATAATGAACAGGCACTGCAAGACACCAACAGTCTGAGGGCTTTTGCACATGAAAAAGGAAAAGGTACATAATCAGTTGCTGCACCCATTCCCAAGCTGTCCTCTCTCCCTTGACCCCTCCACCCCAAACTGTTGGTCCCGCTGTTTTCTCTTCCAGATTATATATCCCGCCTCTCTTATCGAGATAGACTGGCAGAGATAATAATGTGCCCAAAAAACATGACACAGTAAAACAACAAAAACCAATGACAAAAAAAAAAAAAAAAGAGAGAGAAAGAAAAAGAAAGACAGAAAAGAAAAACCTGTAAATAGTTCAATATCTGTTTATTAATCTTTAGGAATGCTTCCCAGTTGACTCTGATAGGGTACCAGCCCTGGCCCCACAGTCTGTTTTTGGTACTCTCTGGGGACTGCCACCCTTGCTGTTCTTTTGCACATACCCTTAGTGTTTTGCTTCAGTGTGGTGGGGTCAGATCAGGTGCAATTCCCACATTGTGTCTCCAGTGCTGTCCCCTGTTGGGCTATGGGTCAGCGAAGGATGCGGTGTCTCATACTGGGTAGGGCAGGCCCTATGGTCCTCTCTGTGGACTGGCTGCTCTAAGCAAGGATATTGTTCTCAAGGCTTGGTGGGCCAGGGTGGAGTAGTATTTTTAAAGTAGTTTTACTATGGTATCTCTCTGCTCTTCTCTATTATGTAAGCTTCCCCCCTCTCCCCCCGCACAACACCCTCGCCTTTGATCTGAAGAAATTATGCTAGCAGAATGGAAGCAAATTAAATAGTACAATATCTTATTTAAAAGAAAACCATGGTGTGGGGGCTTGCTTTTATGTCCTATGTTCTTTCAAAATTGAAATACAAGCCTTTCTTCTTTTGGAGACATGTTTGTGATGATCACCCCCACGGCTTGTTTCTCTGACCCTGACACATGGTCTGGTCTGGGCCTTCTGGTGCAGGAGTCAGTTGTTAGCTTGCATCCACTCTGGGCTGGAGTGAGTTTCTGCACCTTCACCAGGTGTTCAGAGTGGCTATTATTTACTGATATTGAGTAATGAGGTCATGTAAGGCATATAGAATAGTCCAGAAAATATAATTATCACCCAGAGCAACATGTGTTCTGGTCAAAACTTCTAAAGGTTGGTTTTATAAACCATGACAAATAGTGCAATTATGAATAATTATAGACAGTGCGTGGTATAGACATTTCACACTATTAGAGATCGTGCTACATCAAAATAGCTCTTTTAATGAAAGCGAACATGACTGATTTTAACTGTGCATGGTAGACAAAAACAGAGGGGACTTGTTATGATTCTGCACACATTCTAATGAGCGGCTACTTTTCCCTTGTCAATGCTGGCCCTTCTCCAACCCAAGGAGCCAGAGTGTGAGTATCTAGTGGAGGCTGTTTTCTCCCAAATTCAGATCCCTGCCATGAAATCATAGATTTAAAAGAACTTTATAGAAATTGTTGTTAAAGTATTGGAAATGTTTGCCCTTACTTTTCCTCCCAAATTTATCTGTGCCACCATTCCTAAAGTCTCTACAATTCCACTAATTTCTTCTATCTTCCTATTTTCCATAACCTTCTTCCCCCTTCCTACTCCATCCTCCTGTCATTTTATGTCCTTTCTTCGTGTCATTCAACATTCCTTCTCTGCCAGGCAACCTTGAGCCCCAGAAGCTGCAGCCTTCTTCTCCTTTGCTTCTTTCTTCTCAATGAGGTCCAGAAACTGTTCTCGTGGTGGCCACAAATCCTCGCACATTCCTTGCCAGTAGATGGAACAAGAATTTGTAAACATATTTCTCTACATGTTTTTAAACAAAGTGTATTAATCCCCTCTCCATTTTCACCATTTTCTGCTCTCAGATAGACATGGTCTTGACTTTGACCAACAGTTGATCACATCAAAATAATTCCATTGTGTCTCAAAATATCAGAAAACCGTCCTTAGGATACCCAGCTTTGCTATATATCAAGGCTCTCAGGAACAATCCTTTGTAATTTGGAAAATTACAAAGTTACTTAGTTGGAAAAGTCAATCACTGTCATCACCACCATCCTTTGCTGTTGTTATTTGCCCTTGTGTCATCCTGACACCTGGTGACCCCGGCCCAATGGAACAAATCCTGCTGTGATCCAGAGAGTTCACTGGCTGATGGTGGAAAGTAATCACTGTCCTCACTTCATAGCCTGTCTTATTCTGAAAACTGTGCTGAACCTGTGCCGTCTCTCACCCACAGAGAAGTCTCCACCGGCAGAGAGTAGGGATTGTCCATTAAGTACACGGGCTGGAAATCGAACCTGGGTCTCCCATATTAGAGGAGAGAATTCTGCCACTGAAATATCACCACCATCTTTGGAGATCCTGAAACACTGTCTTCTGTTTTCCAAACTGAACGTGCTATGTGTCAGCTGCCAGCTATTCTTCGGTGCAGCCCTCCACACAGCCCTGCCCTCTCACCTTGTCTGTGGTTCTGAGTGTGCTTTCTCCATTTGCTCAGCCTGTTTGCTGCAACAACCACCCTGACAAGAGAGCTTTTTCATCTTATATTCTCCCTAAGCCAAACAAAGAAAGTTCAAGGCTGTAGCCAATCTTTTTATTATATAAAACTAGATCTCATCCTTCCCACACTTTGTTTTCAGTAGTGCATAATAGTTCTCTGAAATGTCAGACTTTATGAAGCTGACAAGGCTTTAAAAGTATTTCTCCCACATTTCATTCTAAATTACCACAGTTTCCCATATACAAGGAATGCTTAATGGGAAAAAGAAAAGTAAGACCCAGATTTTTTTTCATGGATTTTATGTTACTTTGAGAAACTACCATTTTTCTGGCCAAGGCTCAAGTGTAAACTGAGAGTGACTTATGGACAGAGAGCTAATGCACTTGGAGATATGATAAAATCAGACGGGAATATATATATCAAGTTACTCTGAAAATGTAGTCTTTAACAATGTATATACACAGGGCACAGAGAGTATGACTGTTGCTTCATTTTTAATGAGGATCATTTATTAATCCAGGAGCTCCATTTGTGCCATAAAACGTGCATGTCACTATGAGACCATGGAGGCGGGGCTGAGTAAATACATAATGGCAAATTCTTCTGATTTATTTCTATCTGGCAGAATTATACAAGGATAAACATATCATGGATTAGATTAAGAGGGACTCAGACTTTGATTCCAGTAAAGTCCTATTTATATGCACGTGAAAATAGAAATTAACTTGGAGGAGGCCTGGCAATCAGCTTAATGGCCATTAAATCATAAGGATTAAGAAACAGTAATGCTGGTTCTTTAAAAGATTGGGTGGAAAGAGGAGGAGGAAAGGTGGCATAGAAAGGGAAAACCAATGGCAAGGATCTACGTATAACCCCCTCTCTGGGTGACAGATAACAGAAAAGTGGGTGAAGGGCGATGTTGGACTGTATAAGACATGACAAAATAATAATAATTTATCAACTATCAAGGGTTCACGAAGGGGGTGGTGAGGGAGGGGAAAAATGCGGAGCTGATACCAAGGGCTCAAGTACAAAGCAAATGTTCTGAGAATAATGATGGCAACAAATGTACAAATGTGTATGACACAAGGTATGCACTGATTGTGTAAGATTGTATGAACTTCCAATAAAATGATTAAAAAAATAAAAGGATGTGATAAAATAACAAAATATCCTAGACATTAGCTATTAGTTCGTCACTTTTTCCTTGGAGCTGGAGTATTACAGGAGCCTCTTCATTCATCCCCTATTGCTGGTCTGGTCTCATGGTCACAGGTTGATCATGCCTACATTTTTCTTTCTTTTTTTAAAAAATCATTTGACCGGAGGCTCGTACAACTCTTATCACCATCCATATAGACATCCATTGTGTTTAGCACAATCATATACTTGTCGCCATCATCATTCTCAAACATTTGCTTTCTACTTGAGCCCTTGGTATCAGTTTCTCCTTATTCCTCCTCCCTCTTGATACTTTATAAATTATTATTTTGTCATGTGGTACACTGTCCGACCTACTTTTCTGTTGTCCGTCCCCCAAGGAGGTAGATCCTTGGGATTGGTTCCTCCTTTCTCCCCCACCTTCCCCTTCTGGTTTCTCTACTCTCATTATTGGTCTTGAGGAGTTGATCTGTCCTGGATTCCCTGTGTTTCCAGTTACTGTCTGTACCAGTGTAACTGCTCTAGTCTAGCCAGATTTGTAAGGTGGAATTGATGGCAGGGGAGTGGGGGTGGGGGAGGGAGCACGAAAGAAGTGGAAGACAGTGATATGTTTCCCTGGTGCTATAATGCATGCTGACCAGCCCATCTCTCCCGGAGGCCTTTTTTGTAGTGGGATATTCAGTTGTCTAAAGATGACCTTTGGGTCTAAACTCCGCACTCCCCCTCATTCACAATGATATGACTTTTTTTCCGCCTACATTTTTCTCAGACTTCTTATTCCTGTGGACCAACTCTCTTTCCAGCACAGCTTTAGGAAGTGCTCTCTTATAGATCCCTCTCAAATAGAAGCCCCTAACTGCTGCCACGCTGGTGCACTTGCCTCCTAGGACAGTCAGAGCTGAGCTGTCAGTCTCTGCTCCCCACCCCTTTCTGCACAATCACATGGTTCTTCTCAAGCTCAACTCCAACTCCCTTTCCAACCTCAGCCCATGCACTCTCCTCTCTGAAATTGCAAGCCATTTCTAATGCGTTACTCTCACTTAGAGGGACACTGGTGGTTTACTGGTAGAGCAGCGTTGTCCTCGATTCAGGAACCAGTGTACCACATGCAGCACCACCTGCCTGTCAGGGAAGGCAACATGTGGCCAGGAGGCTGAAAAGTAGGGGTGCCTGGAATCAGCTTCCACAAGTCAGCCAGTGGAATCTTGGGACCCCAGGGATGTTGCTAGGCCAGACTACACACACTTCATTCAGTTGAACCAGAGTCGGGCTGAATCCAAGGCAACCAACAATTCTTGGTTTGAGCATTCGGGCCTTGTTGCCTTAAAATACTGTCATCTCAAAGAAACCCAAGACGTCTTGAGGGAATGGTCTGTCTTGCAATGGACTCTAGTCCCACAGAGTCTAAAATAGTTTACTGGGTTTACTAGGGACTCAGAGATAATTAATATTTATTGGTCTATAAAAGTGAATCTAGACATATTGCCAGCAATATAGCTCCTTAAGGAAGCTAATGACTATTTATTTGTCCTTGAAAAAACTTTTTGAACTTGAAAATTTAAGAAATGATTAAGAAAAAGTAGTGCACAGGAGTTAAATATAGTATCAAGAGACTTAATGTAAAATAGCAGTGAACTCTCTCCTACAATAAAACTACATTTTATTTTAGCTGCTTCTCCTGGAAGTTATTACCACTATAAATAATATACTTTTGCCAATATTTATAAATTTATCATTTTTACCATTTATCTTTACCACTTTACCTCCTGTTGCACTGACAGTAGTAGTATGATAGCATTTTCATTGGTGCAGAAAGATGAGGCTGCCTATTCATGGAAAGCAGTGAAGGCTCAGAAATCCAATGGGACAGTTCATTTATGTTCTATGGGCGACTATGCATCAGAATCAACTAGATAGCACTGAGTTTGGAATGTCTTCATTGAATAGTTAACTACTTTTCATGGAGTCCTGTTCCAATTCTGTGGAGGCATTCTTTCCCCATCTCTCTTAAGATATAAGTAGCAGATTTTTAATATTTTCTAGAATTTCCTGTAGATCTGCATTTCTTAAAAATTTAGTGAGGTCTGTTTACACTGTACTCGCTCACCTGCTGCAAACTCTCCTTAAAAGTCTTCTTGGATTGTGGGAAACTGCGGACCTGAAGGAAAGAACTGTATTTATCGGCTGCTCCCCGTGTTCATGACCGCAGGGATTGGCAGGCTCCCTCTCTTGTGAGGCATGCCTCTGCAGTCAGAAATAAGGGAAGAGTGTCTCGGTACACAATATTCCAGGGAGGTAGTCCTCCAGAGAACGTCTACCTCCATAAATACTAATATAAAGCTGCATCCTACAGACACCTGACTCCTCATTTAAACAGGCAAAGTATGCTTAGCTCTAAGAGCATGTGTTCCCTCTGTCCCTTAAGGAACTTTTGTACCTCTCAACCCTTGCATGGTTGCTACTCCTTTTGAAATATTCCCCTTGAGGGCTGGGAATACTCCAGATTCATACATTGCTCAGTTGTTTGATGTGTATGAAATAAGGCTTGCCTGCCCCAAGGGCTATAGAAACCCACTGTGGATTAAACTCTGGGCTCTTCTCCCTCTTCTCACTTCTTTCTACTCTGTCATCTGTAACTGTGCATGGCGCTCCACAGGACTGTGGGACTGGACCCCAGAGTGGTTAACCAGACATGTGCAATGCATGAGGTCCTTTTGTGTGAGGTCCTTTTACTTACCTCACAAAAGTAAAAATGCACAGAAACCCACCTCTGCTTTTATAGAGATAGTTCGATGCTTGGTCCAAGAGGATGATCTTGGCACGCAGGCCCTGGTGCATGGGGGACAGGGGAGGAGGGTTGTGGTCTGGCAACTTCGTGGCCAGTTCTTAATCTCACTCGGTTTGCTTCTCACCCTTGGAAGTTGTACTCTTGTTTTTGCATCTTGAGATTTTTCTGGTTTATTTCTCCAAGGATAAGCTCTCAAAAGTCTTAGATGAGTATCAGTGGGGACGGGCCAACTCATACACTCAGCTTCCTCTTCATATTCCACTACGCCGTGTGCATCTAACTTTTGACTTTCCAAAGTTTTGTTTCTTGGTTCTCACCTCTTCTAAAATATTGTATGTGGTTTGACTTACTCATCCCTCTTACGCAGTCACTCATACACCACCTCATTCTGTTCTTCCAAAATGTACTTAAACACTTTTTCAAAGGTATCTTTCCTGCTATTAATTGTCTATGTGGCTTATACATTTTGTTATTCCTTTATTATGTGTGTGAATAAGCTATTCATAGTCACACCAAAATCTTTATTTAATGTTAAAACTGGAAATAAAAAAGCAATTTTCACTTCAATGATTTAAAGGTAAAGCAGAGTAAAAATAGTGTCCTACTTTTGTTTAAAATATTACTTGCAATTAGAACTTAAATCTTATGATTTTGGTTTATCTACATCTATCATATAATTTGAAGATTGAAATTATATATATTTACATTATGTAAAAATGGGACATAATTCTGAAACAAATTTGAGCTAATGTGTAGTGCAGAACTTGCAGAAGGACAATTATTTTTGCCAGTGTTATTATTATATGAATTGACTTGTACATTGTAATGTACAGTACTGGGCCAGAAATAAAGATGATACCAAATATCTGAAGATTAAAAGATTACTTTTAATGGATTATATACATAGGACAGGGCAACTTTCCTTATATATTAGTGATATTTTGAATATCCCATCCTCATAAAATTAAACATACTTTATAATGTATAGATTTGTTTCTATATTTGTTGCCTTCCCTGCTTTGTGTCCATAAAAATGACTATTTGGACAAAATTTTACCCAGTTATTGAATTCACTATGCATTAAATGTACCCTAGAACTCCTTATTTTCTCTTCTGAATTATGTGGCATTAAATAGGCCATTAAAGAATTCTCAATTCCATTTCTTGACTGGTTGCTTTTACAGGAATGTGAAGTTCTAACATTTTCTGCATAAATGGTTGCTAAGGAAAGCGTGGAACCGATGATGGTGATTATGGCTTCCTTAATGTGTTATCTCTTTAACCCTTTAACATTACTGTTAAATTTCATATTTATAGTTGGTGCAAGTGCTTAGCAAAGTACTGCCTTTGACAAGTTGTACTTTAAAAAGTTGTATTTTTTAAAAATTGAGCTTTTTCAACCCCAAACTGCACTTACTTTTCTGTTTTATGGTCCATTTTGAATGTGCTTGCATAGTTTTTGCATATTTTTGCTCAGTGTGTGAACACATTTTGTCTTCTTTTCCCTTGTCATACGTGGATCCGTTTCTGTTCTAAATGCTCTGCATTTTTTACTCTGATAAGCCACCAATCTTCCTATGAAGTAAGTAAAAGGGTCCAGCAGTAACACCAGGGTCCGCAGCTAGAGCCAGCATCTCTAAGCCCTTCTCCATCCCCACCCAGCACGAAGTGACACCACGCCTTCTCAAAACATCTCACAGAAACCTTCCCTCCTCTCTTCACCTTTCTGCTAGTGCTGTAGCCAGCCAATCAGGAGGTGAGGTGAGGGGGAAGTGTCAGCTCCTTTTAGACATAGTGATTTATTTCTGTCCCCAAAGCTTATTAACGTGGGATTCCTTTGTTTGCGCTCTCTCCCTGACTTTTTGCACCTTCTCCTGTGACTATCCGCTGTCTCTTCCTCTCTAGCCCCCCTTTCTTACTACTCTCTCTTTACTCTGTCTTCTAATCTCCCCTCTTGCTGCCCCCTTTACTCTCATTCCATTCATTAACTTTACTAAGACCTGTTAATTAAAGCCCATGCTCTGGGTCCACTTTCCTTTAATTTCCATTCTAACAACAATAAGTAGCAGTTTACCTCCATTTTGCAGGTGAGGAAAATGTAGAACCTTACTGTTTTACATCTGGTCAAGGTCTTGTGTATCTTCAAGTTGATTCTAACTCAGACAGACGGTGGGAAACAGTGGAATCACAGAGTTTCCTAAGTTATGTTTTAAAAAAAATTTTTTTAGGCATTACTGCCCTCTGGTGGGAATGGGAGGCCCAGTCCTGCTCCTGGAGAGCTGCTGCTGGACTTGGCTTTTATGAGTGTACCTTGCCGGGTCTTTTCGTCCACTGGCGACTTAGACCCTCTAATCTTTCAGTTTAGCAGTAAGTGTTTGCCAAGAGCACCATCAGTTCTGTCTGATAGAGGAAGTTCACCCCAAGCAATTTATTTATATGATATGAGTACAATCTATTCTTATTATGCATGGTAGTTAGGCGCCATATCACTGAAAACACTAATCCAGCAAATGTAGAGTCATTCTTCCTAAGAGAAATACAGGGTTAGTGATTCCTTTAAACTTTTGCTCACAATATTTTAATCAACTGATCAATGCATAGCTTTTTATTTAAAGACTGCTTGTTTGTTTTTTTTGGGGGGGGGTGTATCACCGCCTCTGGTGGTCGTGGACGCTACCCAGTGGTGCTTCTGAGAGCCGCCGCTGGATTTGAACTGCCAAGCCCGCGGCCACTGTCCCGCACTCAACCACTTACGCCACCGGGGCTCAGCCCAAGACTGTTTGTTTACTATGTATTTCTAACAAATAATTATGTGTATTATTTCTTTATAGGAAAACACTAGTTGAAAAGAGTCTAATGGTTTCTTGACTATAGGTAATGTGACCATATATTTCTTTAGCTTTAAGTCTCACAACAATGCTGCTCACCAAACTTTAAGAAATGTGTGGTCATCAAATGAATCCACAAATGTAGCCGCTCTTCTATCTTGCCAGAAGTCCTTTATGCACTATAGGTGTCCCATGGGCATTTTCTGGACCAGTCTCACGCACCATTGGTGAATTTTTATTTTCCTTTTGGGGAACTATTCTGTGATTGACTCAAGAACATGAACTCATGGCCAATAGCACTATTCATTACATTTGAAAGACGCTTATCGCACACTTGTATGTTCTCCATAAGGCACATTACAGCCTCTTTGCATTACCACATAGCATTTCAGCACTGTGCTTGAGTTCATTTTAAACAGCAAGCTTAGCAACACAAAGCACAAAAATGCAAAAGACAAACAAAACAGTGCTGGATTGACTGGAAAAGGAGCTTTGTTTATAGTGCCGTGGGCTGGAAAAAGAAAAATCATGGCCTTGCCTATCTCCTTGAGGAACACGCCCTTCAGATGACCCTATTTTTTCCCCACTTTTCCCATAATTCTGAAAGATTATGAAAGTACTGTGAATACTGACTTTGGGGTTACAAATAAATGTTTAGGCTAGTTCAAAAATACAGAATTGCTGATGAGAATCAAGTGCATTATACAACCTCTTAGTCCAGTGATCCACAGTCTGATTACTAGGTAATGCGTTACTATTAATAATACTACTATCATTATATAGTTCAAGAAATTTTGATGTTTAAAAAGGATATGTGTATCATCTTGATGGATTGTATCCTACAGTGAGAATTAAGTTCCATAGTAATTGCCGGGCATTTGGCCTATTTATAGTTCCCCTTATGAGTCATGCAGGCATGTACAAAAATGGTTCGTATTTCCTTTCTTTCTTTTCTAATCCTTCCATTCATTTTCTTTGCATCGTTTGAAAGGCTGCATGGCATGGTATTAGGAAAAAACACAAAACCAATAAAGTATAAAACACTAAGAATAAACCTAACCAGAGAGGCAAATGATTTATAAAAGAAAACTATAGAATATCATTACAAGAAAACAAAATATAATTATATAAATGGAAGAATATTCCATGCTCATGGATAGGACAGTTTAATATAGTGAAAATGTCAAATATTAACAAAAGTCACCTATGGATATAATGTAATTTCCACCCAAATCCCAAGGTAATTCTTTAATGAAATGGAAAAACTACTAAATTTATCTAGAGAAGGAAGAAAGCTTGGATCAACAAACAACTTCTTAGGTTTTCTTAAGAAGAACAAAATAGGAAGTCTCACTTTTTTTTTGAACTGATAGAAAATTTATTTTAATCCTATAACTCTGTGATGTTTACATAGAAACTGCTTCTATTTAAAGCAGTATATGGACTCAAATACATGAAGTGGAATCCTAGAATCTGATTCTAAGCTACCCCTGGACATGACACTGCAAGTGTTTTACATTTATTTTAGTATGGCACAAGCATGACGGGCCATCATCTTCAGCAAACAATAGTTTAGATAGAAAAGGATCTCGTATTATAGGGACTAGGTATCTGTTTACAGAATAAATGCTAAAGAAAGTGAGTATAACAGGCCAGTGGTCCAAATGCTAAAAATGCTGATTGCGGTCAATCAGGAGTCCTCCTCCATGTTGGCCCTGGCTGCTCCATCCCGGGGGAGGGCAGAGGCAGGCCGTTCCCATATGAACCCTGTTCAGGAGCTTCATCTGTACTTCTGAAATGAAGCTTGAAGGCACACCCATCAGATTTAGCTAAACATTAGAAATGCATCTAATTCTACATTAGATAGGCTGAGCCCCGGTGGCGTAGTGGTTGTGTGCGGGACTGTGGCCCACTGGGATGGTGGTTCAATTCCAGCAGTGGCTCCACAGGAGCAAACGCTGGGCCTCCTACTCTCACTACCAGAGGTCAGTGATGCCTCCCCCCACCCCCCCAAAAAAGAAAGAAATGTATCTAATCAAGGGTGAACTTCAAGCTAATACTGAGTCTTAGATTTCAAAATATGAACTGGAGATCAACCTAACAGGACTCACAGAAAAAAGAAATTCCCAAGTTCTAAAAAGACCTGTCCGTCTTATTAAACTAAGTGGAACCAACATTACTCGTAGCTATTCATGCAAAAACTCAACTTCTAGGGGAATCTCTTTCAGTACTAGCCTAAGAGATCTAAAGGATTATTTTTGTTAAAGATCAATTTGAAAAGCAGTTTACAAAATTGCCTTAGATCCTAACCTAGAATTCGGAGGGAGAGGGCATATACAATTGGATGAATACAAGGGTAGGACTTGCTCTTCAAATCTCTCAGACCCACCTCAATTCCTTTTCTTTCTTTTCTTTTAGTAATTTTTTTTGTGGCATCACTGCCCTGGTGGGAGTAAGAAGCCCAGCCTTGCTCTTGGAAAGTTGCTGCTGGATTTGAAGCATCACTGTGGCCTGTGGGCCACAATCCCACACACAATCACTATGCCACCAGGGCTCAGCCTACACCTCACATCCTAAGGAGTTAAAGTCGAAGCTTCTTTCTGAACAAATGAAAGTCTTCTTGGATCTCCCTCCACAGGACACTAAACTACAACTTGGTGTGCATGGTGAGGCGACAGATTAAAAAACAACACTTAGCCCCTATGAGGCACCGGGTGGTTAATATAAGAACTGACTATAGAATTGTTAGCAAGATACTTGAATCCATGGAAGCCAGATTTTAAAATAACATGCCTTGCTCATGCAGGTTTAACCCCTTTAAATCACCTAGTGAATTTCACACTGACTCCCATGTAGTGGTAAACAGGATTCCTTGTACTTCTCTGATGTGGAAACTAACAAAGCTAGGCTAACTGAGGCCTCAACCTTGCCAGCAGACTGTGTATCTTCAGGCAGAGTGCCAGTTTTACATATAAACTAATGAATCAATGAAGTAAACTTAAAAAATCTGCTTTGTGGTTGACAGGGGCATCTGACATCCTCAGACTGACTTGCTACATTCTGCTGGGTCAAATGAAAACTAGCTTGAGGGCCAGGGATTTCCTTCTCTAGAGCCAAACTTGCTGCCCCAGGGGTGCTAGTGCCCGGGAAGTGGGCTCCTGCTGCCAGCTGACAAGACCCAAACACGAATTCACAAGACCCCAGGAGCCTTTGTCTTAACCTCCTGTCGCTTTAGGTTTTGAGGCAGCTACCCAGTTCCTAAGAAGCCAGCGATGAAGGTGGTTCTTCTTGGGTGGGTGGAGTCAATTCATGTTTCCCTGGTCGATATACTCAGAGTGGCTGACCTTTCTGGATGGGAAGGGGGGAAATTAGGGAGACCTCAGCACATTTTCAGAGGTCATTTAGAAGTCGGCATCCAAGGTAAACGGATTCTGTGTTGGGCTTGACATCACCCCCATCCTCTGATACTCTCTTACTCTCTTCTCAAAGAAGTTAGTCTTCCCTTCCAGGGAAATGTTCTCCATAAAGTCAAATGGGTTTTCTACTTTGAACATCTCGTTAAAACCCAATTCCATCATTAGCCTGTCTGCCATGAATTCAATGTACTGTGTCATCCAAGTGCAATTCATTCCAATCAGCTTCACGGGCAGGGCCTCCGTCAGGAAGTCCTGTTCTATCCTGACCACATTCACAATGATTTCCTGTACAGTCTGCTCCAAAGATTTGTGCAGCATGTGTTTGAACACGAGGCAGGCAAAGTTACAGTGCAAACCCTCATCTCTGAGAATAAATTAATGGGAAAATCTGAAGTCAGGCATTAGACCTCCTTTCTTGAGCCAGAAGATGGATGCAAATGGACCAGAGAAGATTCCTTCCACTGCTGCAAAGGCTATGACTTGCTCTCCACAGGTCTTCTTTGTCTCCAATCCAACACAAGGCCGATCTGCCTTCTTCTTCACAAAAGGCACTGTCTCAATGGCACTGAAGAGCTATTCCCTTTCCTTGGAATTTTTAACGTAAGTGTCAATCAGGAGACTATACATTTCAGAATGTATGTTTTCCATAGCAATTTGGAAGCCATAGAAATAGCGGGCCTCCGTAATCTGAACTTCTTAGCTAAATCGCTCCACCAGGTCCTCATTCACGATGCCATCACTGGCTGTAAAGAAAGCCAGGATGTCTTTAGAAAGATCCACCCTCTCGGCCATCCAAAAGGAAGCCTCAGCTTTCTTATACATCTGCCAAATGTCATGGTACTCGATAGGGAAGATGACAAAGCAGCAGGGGTTCTCTTTCAGCCAGGGCTCATCCTCCACACTGCAGATTGGGGCTTTGGGGCTCTCTGGCTCCTAGAAGATCTTCCTCGCCATCTTACTGGCCAGGACTCGGGCCCTACTGAGGGACGGGGGCGTGTTCTCCTTGTCTGCCAGGCTTTGGCCCTTCATCGGAGAAAGCTGGATCTGCTGGGGCCAATGGTGCCAAGCAGGATGCAGACGAGAGCATGCTGTCGGGCAGGAGTGGGCGGAAAGCGAGGGGAGACAGCTGGCAGACTTGGACATCTGGCAGAAATACGGAAGTCTCACTTTCTTACCTCAAAGCTATCACATAGCCACAGTAGTCAAAACAGCTTGGTACTGGAATGAAAGGTACATATACCAATGGGAAAGAATAGAAAACCCAGAAATAAATTCATTCACCTACAAAGAAGTGATACTGGACAAAGGGGCAAAAGGCAATAAATAGCCTTTTCAACAAAGGATGCTTGGCAAAAATGGATCTCCACCTGCAGAAGAATGAAATAAAATTGCTATCTCATCACAGGTAAACATGGAAATAAAGATGGATTAAAGACCTGAAAGTAAATTACAGAAATATAAAAATCATCACTGAGAACATAGGGACAAACTTAAGAGGTGTATTACCAAATAACAAAGGAAGTGCACACAATGGAAGACAAAATAGATGACAAGTACTTTCTAAAAATGTACAACAAAGACTTCATTAAAAGTGTAAAAAGCAAACTCATGGACTAAAAACAGTTTTTGGCAATGACACAATGGGCAAGAAATTAATCTCTAATTTATAGAAAACTGCAATACTTCAATAAGAAAAGGACAAATAAATAACCCAATTAAAAAGTGGGCAAAGTAAAAATAGCTCACCAAAGATGACATGCATATGACAATCATATGCAAAAATGCCTGTAATCATTAGCTATCTGAGAGACATAAGTCAAAACAATGGTGAGCTACTTAACATCAACAATAATTGTCCAGTTGGCATAGAGAGATTGGAAGGTGGAGAGAGTGAAGAGATTGGAATTCACACACTGATGGTGAATTTATAAATTTGTACAGGCATTGTGGAAATCAATATGGTGCTCCCTCAAACAACTTGGAATGAAAATTTTCATATGATTTATAATGAGAATGGGTATATTCCCTAAGGAAGTCAAAATCACAGAACAAGCAGATATATACACACTCAAGTAAATCAAGCACTGTTCATAAAAGAAAGAAACTGGATGCGAATGCTCATGGGTAGAAGAATGTACAAATAAACTTTGGTATATATTCAATGGAACATGATGCATCACTAAAAATAAATGAAACCATAAAGCATCTCATGACATGGATCAACCTGGAGAACCTTACATTGAATGAAATCATTTACTCACAGAAGGACAAATATTGTATGAGCCCATTGTTATAAAGGGGAAAAAACCAACACAAGTACTTTCACACCAAAGGGTACAGACACGAAGTGAGGGAGGATTAGGGAGGGAAGATAAGGCAATGGACTAGAGGGGTGATAGGTGCTCACATGGTTGAAAGGGAGAATGGAGGTTCATAAGAGGGAGAAGAGTGTAGGAATCGGATAGCCTACTGGGAGGAGAGTTTGATGAGTGGTTTGAACTACTGAGTACAGAGTTGATGGTCTGAAATGTAAATCCTTCACCTAACTCACAATCAATAAATTGCAGGGTTATAAAACAATAACAACAAAATACAAGAGGTTTCTCTGCCCCAAGTCAACAAAGATCATTCACTGATTGAGTAGGATTTTGTACCTGTGAAGAGCCGGCTATCGCTCTCCTACACTGATGCACGTTGCCATACTCTCTTGCTGTGATGCATATAGCCTTTCCTGTATCGGTTTCTGGCATTTATGTTTAGTTTATATTTTACCTTTTTGTATAAACCATACAGCTTGCTCTGCTTATGTTATATTTTAGTCACTATACCCCTTTGTATTATTTTATAGTGTTTACATATGTTGTAACCTTTAGTCCATTAGATCATATAGTAGCTTTGTGATTGGTTGCTATAAGTTGCCCTCTTCACTCCTGTATACCCTCATTAGCATACGGACTTCTTTGAGGACTTCAGCCCCTTTTGCGCACCTTTTTTCCCTTATATGGCACTTATCCAGGATTGGCCCTGTTGACGTTACCTCATTAGCATAAACTATGACCTTTACTCCTGACCATTGGCTATTTATACCCCGAGTTTTGCCCCAATAAACGAGACTTGATCTGACTCCTGTCTTGTCTCCATTCTCTGCGTCTCCTGCTCATCTTCGTTTCTAGACCTCCGGATCGGGACATCACGTTGAGTGACCTGCGGGCCGGGTCATGTACCCATAGTTCTAATCTTTTCTACTTAGTATACATTGGGTAATGTAGAAATATGGAAATATAAATATTTTATATACATTAAAGGAAATGAATTTGACTACCTAGAAAACAAAGGGTATTTTAATATCTTTTTAAAATAGAGAGCTTGAAAACCAAAATTAAAAACTCTAGGATCCAAATGACTTAATTGCTCTTTCTTAGTCTCAGTTTTTCCTGTGGCTTCCTCAATTTTAAAACAGGGTCAGTAACATTCATCTGCAATAGTGAAATGACATCTGCAAAGTATGTATCACAGTATTTAATAGGTTCTCAAGTGTATAGCTGTAATTATCATCATTACACAGTCCTAGGAATACTGCTGCATAAAAAAGGCATACTTATTTTGAAGGATCGTCTTCTGTACTTCCAACTACCTTCCATAGTGATGATATCAAATTCATGAGTATACACTGCAGCTTTTTAATGTAGAGCTTCATTATTTTGAATAATCTAAATAGGTGTGAAGTGACAATGCACAGCTCTTTTGGCTAATTAATATACCTTTTATTACCAGTCAAATGGGAACATTTTTCTCTACATGATGTGTTTTGATGCTTAGCTGTAGAATGCTAATATGCTATTGGACATTTCACAACATTTATTGATGAATTATAGATGTGAGCCAACATATTCAAGTTGGTGTCATATCTCTAATATGATGTACTTCCTTTTTTAATTATAAAATTCATTTACTTGTTTTTCTACTGTTTTTATGGTAAAAAAAAATGGTTCTCTACATCTTGACAACTCATTCCTGAGAACTTAAAAAATGCTCAAATGTATGGTGTTGTTGAAGAATTTGGAATGTTCTAGAAATATTCATGAATCTCTCAGGGAAGAGGGCAATACAGGCAGAATGTACAAATGAGGATGGCGAGATGTCCTCTTACGTATTTCAGACATGCTACTGAGAGGACCAGTACCTAAAGAAGGACATCACACTCGGTGAGGTGGCGGGCTGGAGAAAAGAGGAGACCTTCAATGAGATGAAGTGACACAGCGGCCGCAGCCATAGGCTCAAACATGGTAGTGATTGTGGGGAGGGTGCAAGACTGGGTAGTGTTGCGTGGTAGGTTGGTTTGTTATGAGTGTGAATAGACAACAACCACAATATATATGTTTGTCTGTACAGCGAGTTGCATTTTGCAAACGTTATGTTTTTGACAGTTTGATTCCTTAGAATTAAAACTGCATTTACTTTGAGTCTTTTTAATCATTAGCATGTACTCAAATCCCCTGTATTTATGCTATTAAGGCTTGGGAATTTTATGATACCACATACAATAATCCAAACCCACTGCCACCTGATTGATTTTGACTCACATTGACTCTATATGACAATGTAGAACTGCCCCACATGGTTTCTGATGCTACATCTCTTTGTGAAAGCAGATTTCCACATCTTTTCCCTTTCCGGTTAGCTGATGGGTTCTTACCACTAACCTTTTGGGAAGCAGCCAGCTAACCCATTGTGCCACCAGGGATTCTAGAGAAATGTCATATACTATATTTATTATTTTCTCTTTTTTTGTGGGCATCACTGCCCCCTGGTGGGAGCAGGAGGCCCAGCCTTGCTCCTGGAGAGCTGCTGCTGGATATGAACCACCAACTCTGTGGGCCTCAGTCCCGCACACAACCATAGGGCAATTGGCATGTAGGTGCTCTTTGTTTAAATATATTGGCTCAGCCCAATATATTTTATTATTTTCATTGATATAGCAAATGAAATATTTTTCATTTGTATTCATCTCATGGTCATCCACTTTACTAGATATTGTAGATTATCAATCAAATATTTAATACTATTAATAGTTTTCAGATCTTCTACATATAAATATCTATGTAAGTCATCGGTAAGTGTACTCTTGGTGTTAACTGTCAAAAAATCAACTTTCCACACATGGCAACCCCATACACACAAGAATCACACTCTCCAGAGGTTTTCACTGGCTGATTATTTTAAGCTAGATTTCCGGCCTTAGTTCTCACTCTGAAATGCAAATTAGCTCCACTGGAACCTGTTCAGCATCAGAGCCACACATAAGCCTTCACTAAGACGCAGTGCCTGTGCAGGAGGTGTATTGGCTGTGAATCACTTTGTTAGGTCCCCTGCCTGGCAAGAGACCAACTACTGCATTATACCACGGAACCCACACTGTGTCCGCTTTGTCATATGCTGTTGCTACTTTCTATCAGGTACATAGTGACTTTTTTTCCCTTTGGCCCATACACACCTCTCCCAGGGCAATTGGCATATAGGTGCCATTTGTTTAAAGTCCTATCAATTAGTCTCCAGGGCTTTGCTCCCATCTGTGGAAGGCAGTTGTTTTCCGGTCCTGGGTTCTGGGGCCTGGGGTGCACATAGGACCTGTTCACCTGGCCACAGAACTCTGGCGAGCCACGCCCCTGTCCATTTCCACAAAGAGACCTGGCTCTCCAGTCTCCCCTGGCCTCAGTTTGGTGAGCCTGTAGCACACTCAACTCCTCTGGGGAGCCAAGAGGGCCAGTACCCAGCATCAGGGCCGAAAAAGGAAAGCTCCTGAGAGAAGTTGTGTTAGTTTGGGTAGACTAGAGGAACAAATTTCATAGACATGCATACAGATATAAGGAAAAGGTTTATATACAAGAGCAACAGGACATTGAATCCAGTCCAGTTCAAAGTCATAAGTGTGATATTAACTCATATGTCCAAAATCAGTCTATAAAGTCTCCTTCCGACTCACGAAGGCACAGGTCAGTGGGTGCAGAATCCCGGTGCTGGCAGGGGTCTCCCCATGGCTCCAGCACTTCCAGGGCTCACGGTCTATCAACAGCAGAAGCAACTCATCGCTGGCAGAGCTCTCCATGTGACCACCCCAGCTTCAGAGGTCTGGCTCCATCAGGGCAACGCCATGTGGTCTCTCCGCTGGCTCCTCCAGTTTCTCGGACGCTGCCAGCTTGTCTTGTTCATGATTCATCATCTCTGAGAACTAACTGCCAATAACTGGGGAAGATAGCTTCTCATCTTCACGAGGGAAATATTGCGAGATTTCTCAGAAGTCTCAGGAAAAAGCCATGCCCACATATAGGCCTCATTGACTACTCAATGGCTATCCCCAGGTTAACAGGTTAGACTCCACCCCTACATTTCAATCATAAAATTAACATAAGTACATGACTGCCACAGAAACCCTTAGATCAAATAAGTATGTGGAGTGCGGTGAGGGGCCGGTAGGGAAGTTAGTGTGTGTGCACTGAGACAGCCTAGGTGTGGGTCTTAATGGTAGGTTATTCTTTAACAAAAGAGCCACTTATTGCTAAATTTTTATTTTTCAAATAAAAATCTAGATGGCATAAGGTGAGTTTTCTTGACTGGAATTTTACTTTTAGTAATAAATTTGGCAAGGTTTAGGTTCAAGATGGCAGATACTTAAATTTTTTTTCCAATTTTCCCATGGATGACATGCCTTGATCCCACTACCAGCTATGTTTCTCTTCACAACGTGGCTCAGGATTACTGCCTCTCAGAATTTTTCTGATTTCTTTAGGCGGCTCTGTCTGGCACACCTCCTGTGTTTGTGGTGGATCCTTTCTAGTTTTTAAAAAATATACCTTATTATAAAGTGTATATTACAGAAATTTTGCCATACCAGCACTGGTGTTTGATAAATGTACACTATTCTGATTTCGATGGAACCGCCGAGGGGTCTAGGCTTGGGTTCTTCCTGGCACTGCACTTTCCTTGGAACCATAACTGCTGAGGGGCTGGTGCACTCAGCGGTTCTTTCTGCCATTCCCGCCCTGTTAGAGAGGATGCCAAAGAGGAAGTATTTGCAGCCCGCACAGCTGCCTGGGTTCTCCAGTGGATGAGGGACTCTGGGAGCACAGTCGTTATGCACTGGGCTTTGAAGGGACAAGTTGGCAGTTGGAAGTCATCAGCAGCCCCACAGGAGAAGATATGGCAGTTTGCATTCTACAGACCTACACGGGGGTGGGAACGTCTGGCTTCTGTGCCTTGTGAGGTCTGCAAAATCATCAGACCAGCTAACATTGCATGCCTCACCAAAGAGAAATAATTAGGGGTGAGACAATGAAATGTTTGATCAGTATGGTGTTATACACATTCAAATGGCAGGAAAAAAAGGTTTCCCCTCCCTGACTTACGGCTTTACAGTCGCGCTGTGGCAGGTCTGTTCTGCCCTACACGGAGGCTGTGAGCTATAATTTACTCTACGGTACCTGGTTTGTGTGTGTGTCGGTGGGGGGGGGGGGGATGGGGGGGTGTTTAAGTCAGTGTATGCCTTCTTAACAGTTTCAAGCACTTCTTAGTCTCTGGACTCAGTGGGAAATGCCAGGATGCTGTCATTAGTAATTACTAGCTCCTTGGAGCCCGGCAAGCCTTTGACACACCATAGAAACAAACAGAAAATCATGTCTTCCCATAAAGAATAGTCAAACGTGTTTTAGATCCCACTGGCTTTCAAGTCCTGTGCAAAATATATTCTGTAAGCAATAACCCAAATTATTTAGGATGTTTTCAAAATGTCTGTTTTATGCAAGTTATAATCTGAGAAATGTCTACTGCAAAAATGCCACGGAGATCAAGTTGTACCAACAGTCTACCCTCTCCGTCTTTGGTTTCTGTGCCTTATGTTTGGTTTGTTTCCAATTTTCCACAAAGACACTTTGACTAGGCTTTAAAGGTAGATGTCTTAAGCTTCATAAAGCTCACACATTCTCATTGTGCACCTAAGGAAACCATAAAACAAGCCCGAACTCATTTTATAGAATAGTCTCCTACATCCTAAAAAGTACTTTTGAGGAATCTCCTACACCTACTATGAAAGTTACCCGGCAAAGAATTCTATGTCTGCACATAGTACCAGCCCTCAGGAACTGCTAATGCTAATTTTCAGGATTCGTTAAGTCTAAAGAAAGAATAATCTTGCTATCAGGAGAAAGCAGAAAACAAGAAACCCCAAGAATCCCCATTTCTATGTTCTGTGATAATGATTAATTGCACTTTGCAAATTACAGTGGACAACTCTCAGAGAGGGTCTGAAGATGTCATTGGCATTAATTGCAAGGGAGCCATGTATCTAGGGAGAGGCTGTCATCTAAAGTTTTCTACCAGTACTTACACAGAGTAAATGTTCTAGCACAGGACTTGCGTTGGACTGGGCTAGAATGCTTTCTCAATATAAAATTATTTCTTGATACAAAGCACTTTCTCATACCTATATGGGTGTCTTTGGATTTGTTTCTCTAGTCAACCCGGCCTAACACAGAATGGTATCAAAGCTTAAATTGTGAGCACCTGATTTGCAGCAGACTGTGGATGAAAGTGGAAGCTCAGAATTTATTTGCTGAGTCTCGACATGAATTAGTCCTCCCTTGAATCCCTTCTGAACAGGGCCAAGTCTTGATATCAGACAGGGAGCATCGTAAAGTCAATTACAGATGATGTAATTAGGTGAAAATATATCACCTTATCATTTTATCTCTCTTTTCATTCATTTCAAAGGGTTTTAAAATATTTCTGCTTTCTTTCAAGTGGGGGTTTTCTATGTTTTGTCTTTTGTTGGTAGTTTGTTTATTTTTGTTTCTTATTTTAGTTTTGTATGATTTTCTGTATATGATATCCAGGAAAGGTAGATCTATAGAGAGGGATACTAGATTAATAATTACCTAGAGGCATGGCAGGGAAGGTGTGAAGCATGGACACTAACAACCAAGAGTATGAGAATAAAATATTCTGAAATTGACTGAGGTAATGATTGCATGAATAGTCTTAAGACTGAACAGATAAATTGCATGATATGTGAAGTATTGCCTATAAAACTATTTTTTAAAAAAATTATATGTCTTACTGTGCCTGGTATGACAGACTAAAGAAGAATGGTTTCACATTTATTGTCAAGAAGGATGTTTAAAGATCTATCTTAAAGTACAATTCTGTCTGAGATAGGAAACATCTATACCCTTATAAGGAAACCCACAACTATTATTCAATTTATGTCCCAACCACTAAAGCGAGTGATGCAGGAATTGAAGAATTCTACCAGTGTCTTCCGTCCAAAATTGACCAAACAAGCTGGAGATTGCATAATAGAATTCTGCAAGACTTGTTTGATGAAAATACCTTTTTTCCCAACAACACAAATGGTGACTCTACACATCAACTTCTCCAGAGGGAATATATAGTAACCAGATCGACTACATTTGTAGAAAGAGACAATGGAGAACCTTGAAACCATAAACTAAAATTAGGCTAGGGTTTGATTGTGGAACATGCCATCTATTGAAGCTCAAGAACATCAAAGCAAGTCCTTGAAGGTCAAAATATGACCTGGTGAAAGTCCCACTTGAATTTCCTGTACATCTCAAGAACAGAGTAGTCACTATGAACATTAATGACAGAAAACCAGATGAGCTGTGGAATGATAGCAAGATCCTGTGGTGTGAGGGTGCCCAGTGAAAGTTGGCTCAGGACTACCATATATTTACTATTTAATCTCCTCCTTGCTTTACTGTGACATGTAGTAATCTAATAGGCATGTTTCTGCCTATGTCAATGAATGTTATTTGACATTTTGCTGTCTCATCAACCTCCATTGTTAGTGTAATAGTGACCTGCCACTTTAGAGTTTAATCTGTAAAAATTAACAATTCATGAGGTTAAAAAAACCCCTCATACTTGAAGAAGGAAAAAGGTCATTAATAAGACAGGAAAGAAAAAACGATCAAAATGGATGTCAGCACAGACTCTGGAACTTGCTTTTCAATGAAAAGTAACTAAGGCAAAGGGAAGAGAGGATGTTTCTTCCCAAACAATTGGGAAGAAAATTTCAAAGGGTAGATGATAAGGTTAAATTGTATGATATGTGGGTTATATGCCAATAAACTGTGAAAAAACCAGTCAAACACGATAATGACATGTGCAAAGATGGAGAGTTAGAAACACAAAAAGGAAGAACACACTTAGCATATCTTAAACTGAAAGAGATGAATAAAAATTCAAATCGTTGAGTTGCGATAAAGGTTCTATGGACAAATTATTATATGATGCAAGAAGTAACCATAGAATATAGAAATAATAGACAGTCACTGTACTAAAAATAATGAGCTGACATGCAAACATTTTAAGATGTAGCAAAAATTAAACAAACAAGAAGAAGAATTAAACAAATCAAGCATATCAGCAAGAACCAATGGTACTGAAGGAAGCAGTCCAAGCTGCACTGAAAGCATTAGCCAAGAATATCAATTGAGATGTTTAAACAAGTTTTTGAAGCACTGGAAGCACTTAATCACCTACGCCAGGATTTTGGAAAACAGCTCTTTGGCCAACTGACTGGAAAATATCCCATTTATACACATTCTAAAGAAAACTGACCTGACAGAATGCTCAAATTATAGAAAGACATTATTGGTTTCATGTGTAAGTAAATTTTTGCTGAAGATCTTCCAACAATGCTTCTAACAGTATGTTAACTGAAATTCACACCAGATTTAGAAGAGAACATGGAACAAAGGGTATCATTTTTGATGTCAGATAAATCTTTCCTGAAAGCAGATAATAGCAGAAAACTGTTTACCTGACAAGGCCAAGGTATCAAAACAAACTATGGAAACTCCTCAGAAGAAAGGGACTTCCAGAACCCTTCATTGTGCTCATGTGAATGCTGTACCTGGCTCAAGAGGTAGTTGTGTGAACAGAACAAAGAAATACTGTTTGGCTTAAAGTAAAGAAAGGTGTGTGGGTTGTATCCTCTCACCATACTTATTCAATCATCAGAGAAATGGTAGTATATGAAGAATGCATCATCAGGACTGAAAGAAGGCTTATTGACAACCTGAGATAGACAGATGACAACCTTGCCTGTTAAAAGTTAGGAAGACTTAAAGCACTTGCTGGTGAATATCAAGTATGGATTACAACTCGATGTAAAGTCAACAAATATCCTCTTAACTAAACCAATAGGTAACACCGTGATAGATGGGGAAAAGATTTCTTGGATCCAAAATCAATGCTCCTGGAAGCATCAGTCAAATGATGTATTGCACAAGACCTCTTTAAATTTTTAAAGATAAGGATATAATTTTTGAGGATTAAGGTGTGCCTGAAGCAAGCCACAGTTTTTTCAGTTTCTTCATATATATTTGAAAGTTGGACACTGAATAAAGAAGATGGAAGAAAATTGATGCCTTTGAATTATGGTGCCAGGAAGAACACTGACTGCTAAAAGAACAACTTGGACGAAGTAGAGGCAGCACGCTTCCCAGGGGCAAAGATAGAAATGATCCATCTCACATGGTAGGCCATGTTGTTAGAAAGGACCCGTCCTGGAAGAAGACCATGCTTGGTGAAGGAGAGGGACGACAATAAACAGGAAACTCTCGGCAAGATGATTGACAGTGGCTGCAACAAAGGGCTCAGACATAAGAACAATTGTTGAAAGGCGCAGGACAGAGAGTGTTTTGTACTGTTTGTACACGGGGTCACTCTATTGGGAATCAACGTAAAGGCACCTACCAGCAACAGGATTTCAAGTATTGCGGACACTCCCGCTGCATCAGTCCGACTCTTTCTTCCTTACTCGCTCCATTATTCCCCCTGGAGAGCTGTCTCAGTCTCACTGGCCTACTTTTTTATAAGCCATCTCTTCAGTTTATATGATGACTTCTTCTCTGGTTATCCAAGATTGTTATAAAATACATTTTTACTTCATCAGGATCTGTCTTTAAAGAAGATGCTGCTTCACGTGCACTCAAAGGACTTTCTAATAGTGAATGAAAATAAATGAAAAAAATTCTCGCTTCTACGGTTTCAGTTCATACATGTGCAGATTTACTCTGAAAAAAAGATTAAAAACATATTTCTGTGCTCAGTGAATCAAGACAAGTTTTCTTGGTAATACACTTTCTTGGTCTCATTAGGGTGACTTAAAAAAAACGGTCCATTTGGCGAGCTGATAGCAGGGCCTCAAGTGGGAAGTGGAAAGAGAAGGCTTGGAATAGCAGTATATATGCAAATATGCTCGACACAATGGAATACTGTATGGATTGTGATAAGAGGTGTAAGAGCCCCTAATAAAAGTATTCAAATAAATAAACAAAGTTCTAATCCAAATAGTGACTTCGCAGGGAATCTGCTGGACCAGCTAAATTTCAAGCAGTGACATCACCTAAGCAAGTTTTGGTGACTTGTTTTTGGTTGAGTTACAGAGATAATCTTCATAAATATTCTCAAAAGAGAATATTTTGAGAAAGTTTTAAGAAAATGCTAAATTGTACTGGTGTATAAAAAGCCAGACAATTTGTACCAAGAAAATTTTTCCCATCATAATATTGCACCGGCTCATTCTTTGAGGTAAGGACAGTAAGGACTGTCCTATGAGCATTTCCTGAATTCAAAGAACACTTTTTAAAAAGGTGATGTCCCAGAACTGGAATTTTGATGAGTGTAAATTGAGGTGCTCAGAACTCTACGGAAAAGGTGGTGATTTTGATGGCTGTTGTTGTAAGATTCTGTCCAGTGGGTCTGACTCACAGGGACCCTATGAACAGCAGAATGAAACACGGCCCAGGACTGTGTCATCTGCACAATGGTTCTTATCATCGAACCCACTGTTGCAGTAACTCCACCAATCCATCTCAAGCCACTCTCTTTAGCTGACCCTCTACTTTACCAAGCAGGTGGTCCTTCTCCAGGGACTGGTCCCTTCAGATAATATATCCAAAATACGTGAGACAGAGTTTCATCATACTCACTTCCACGGAGCATTCTGGCTGTCCTTCCAAGACAGATTTGTTTGTTCTTCTGGCAGTCCATGGTAAATTCAATATTCATCATCAATGCCATAATTCAGATGCATCCACTTTTCATATGCATATGAGGAGATTGAGAATGCCATGGTTTAGAGCAGGTACACGTGTCTTTAATATGATAGCTTGGCTTTTAAAAATCTTTTGCAGCAGATTTCCCCATTGCAACCCTTAACTGGATAAGAATTCTTGACTGATGTTTCAAAGGATGTTGATTGTGGTTCCAAGTAAAATAAGGTCCTTTACAATTTCAATCTTTTCACCACTTTTCTGTCACTTTTATCTTACTGTGGTGGCTTGTGTCTTATCTTAATAGTATAAATTATGCTATCGGTATTTCAAATACCAGCATAGATATCCCCAGTGAACAGGTTTCAGTGGAGCTTCCAGGTTAAGGTAGACTAGGTAGAAGAATGAATGAAGGAAGAGGCAGTCAATTTCTGAAAAAATCATTCATGGAAAACCTTAATGAATAGCACTGGGGTGTGTGTGTGGGGTGAATCCAAGACAGATGAAGTCTTCAGAACCAGTGGTGAGAGTGTCAATACTGGGAGGGTGGCATGAAGGTGGGCTAGAAAAGGGGAACCAATTATAAGGATCTACAAATACCCCCCTCCCTGGGGGATGGACAACAGAAAAGTGGGTGGAGGGGGACCTTAGACACTGTAAGACATGAAAAAATTAATTTATAAATTTTCAAGGGTTCATGGGTGTGTGTGTGTGTGTGTGTGTGTGTGTGTGTGTGTGTAGGGATCTGATACCAAGGGTTCAAGTAGAAAGAAAATGTTTTGACAATGATAATGGCACCAAATGTACAAAAGTGCTGGACACAAAGAATGTATGTATGGATTGTGATAAGAATTGTACGAGTTCCCAATACAATGATTTGGAACAAAAAAGAATAGCAGTGGGGAAGGGATAGATTTTTAGAAACTATTTTCAAAAGCCTTAGACTCAGGTGGAGAATATACCAAGAAACAATAGTCTCACAATTCAATATTTTTTACTTAATAAAAGGGTATGTCTATGATTTTGTAGCAATGTTTTTTGACTTAACCTCAGCTTCACAATTCCTCTGATTTTTCTTTGGTTCTTTTTAAGCTGTATACATTTTACTTTTAAAAATACAATAAACATTGCTATTATTTTTCTTCAGACAGTTATCTTTCTGTGTACTTAAAAAATTTTAATTTATTCCACCTCAAGTGTTCTTTGTTTATGCAGTTCTAGGTGTCTGACTGGTGTCAAATTCCTCCAGCTTGCAGAATTTTTTTAAACATTTATTTTATTGTAAGTGACTACTGAAAATGGGATATCTCAGTGTCTCTTTGTATGAGTGCATTTATTTCTTCACTTTTCAAAGTTATAAAATTATGGACTAACTTTTTTTTTCTTTTTAAATGTCACTCTATTTGTCTTATGGCTTACATGTTTTTTGATAAGAATTGTGCTGGGATTCTTCTTTGTTCCTCTGAATATAATGTGCATTTCAATTTTCCTTACTTATGTCAAGATGTTTCTTTTTCTTTTTTAAAGACATAATTATACTTATTTAGATTTTGTTGTGAATATAAATATGCACAGCAAGTCATAAACCACCTCAACCGTTTCCACATGTATTGTTTAGTGACACCGATTATTATATATGTCAAAGTATGTTGTAACCATTCTCATTCTCATTTTCTGAGTTTTTCCTCTCCCAATGACATAGCTTTACTGTCGATGAAGATTCCTAACTAAAGTCAAGAGAAATCATTCTTAAATGAGCACAACCCTTAAGGCAGGTATCTATGCCTTGTTCCACTCATAGTGACCCCATGTACAGCAGAACAATACACTGTCTGGTCCTGCACCATCCTCTTGTATTTGCTCTTGTATTTGTGCCCGTGGTTATAGCCTCGGTATCAATCCAGCTCATTGAGGGTCTTTCTCATTTTTTTTCACTGCCCACTGAGTATGATGTCCTTCTCCAAGGACTGGTCTCTCATGACAACATGTCCAGAGGATGTAAGACTAAATATTGTCAAGACAGATTTGTTGGTTGTTTTGGAATTCCATGGTACTTTCAATATTTTTCTCTAGCAACACAATTTGACTGCATCAATTCTACTTCAGTCTTCCTTATTCAATGTCCAAATTTCACATGCATATGAGACCATTGAACATATCATGACTTGGGTCAGGTGCAACTTAGTCATCAAAGCTATTTCCTGGCTCTTGAACACTTTAAAAAAGGTCTTGTGCAGCAGAATTAGGCAATCATTTGATTTCCAGTACTGCTTCCATGAGCTTTGACTTTGGATGAAAGCAAGAAGAACTCCTTGACAATTTCCATTTTTTTTCATCATTTATCATGATGTTACCTATTACGGATGATGTTGTTAGTTGTTGTCATTGAGTTGGTTCTGATCCTATGTGCAACAGGGCAAAACACAGTCTGGTCCAACATAATCCTTACAATTGTTCTTATGTTTGAGCCCATTGTTGCATCTTGTCAAGGATCTTCCTCTTTTTCACTGTCTCTTTCCTTACCTAGAATGATGTCCTTCTTCACAGACTAGTCTCTCCTGAAAACATGACCAGCATACATGAGACAAAGACTCCTTAACTAGTGAGATTTATGACTAGTTAAGGTCAAATATTTTTTGGTCTTAAGATGACTTCAGGGGGTATTTTAAATTTAAGGTTTCTCTGTCTTTTGACTCTACAGTTTATGGTATGCCTAGATGTGTTGTTTATTTGTTTGTATTCACCCAGGTTGGTGTTCTCTGAGCTTCCTGGATTGGTGGCTTGGAGTCCATCTTTAATTTTGAGAAGTCATTAGGCCACTATTTCTTTGTGTTTTTTTTCCAGTTTTATTGACACAAAATCCACATATCATACAATTCAATTGTATGAATCATGTCAGGAGAAATTGTATAATCCTTATCACAATCAATTACAGAACACAACCTCCCACCCTCATGATTAAATCACCTTTAAAATGGATTGTGTAATCACATTTAGTTCTGGTGCTCCCTCCTCCTCCTGCCTTCATGGTTACTCCTGAATTTCCCTCACCCTCCTGACCTCCCACTCCTGACCCCTAAATTCCCTCTAAATCCTTGCAGCATTTCTTATCTCTATGCATCCACTCCTGTGCTTCATAAACTGGAAAGTCCAATAGAAACAATAAAAAATAAAAATGGACATGAGGTGGTAAGGATAAAATGATAAGGTAAAGAATACAAATAATGAGTAAAAAAGAAAAGATAATATTTACAAATCTAGGGAAGAAATTTTTGCATTGAAACAAGCAAGAATGCTTGCAACTAGAACAAATTCAGGTTGGGTCAACAGGAAGGCCAACTTGTTAGGTTTCTGGAGCAGTTTACCTCGACTCTTGCTTTTCAATGCTGAAAGGTGCAAGGACCTGGTGTGCAGAGAGGCAAGAGCAGGAACTCCCAAGGGAGTATGTAAGTGGGCCGTGAGCATTCGTGCGATGCCCAAACATGGGGGGAGTCTCTCCCTCACCTTGCAGAGCACACCGGAACAAGAGAAGGGTCATTTTTCTTCAATTCAATTATTAAATTTAAATTTATCTGCCTCAATTTTTTCCTCCCCCTTTTCTGAACATGGAGCCAAATCCAATGTGTGTTAGGTAATTTGTTATTGTACCACAGTTCTTATGGTTTTACTTTTTATATTTAAGTTTGGGTTACTTCTGATATTTTATTTTCAAGTTCTTGATTCTTTCTACGGGTATGGTGCACTTGCAATGTAGCCTATTCAAGGTATTTTTCAAATTTTACTGTATCTTTCATGACTAGCATTTCTGTTTGATTCTTTCTTATACTTTTGTTTCCCCATTAAACTTAATCATGTGATCTTGCATGTTGTCCATCTTTTCCAATAGTGCTATTAGCATTTTAATAATGGTTATTTAAATCCTTGTGAGATAGGTCAAACAGTTATGTTATATTGGGTTCTGTTGATTGCTTTGTCTGTTACCAGTATGCTATTTTTCTTGGGCTTCTTTTGTAGGCCTAATAATTTTTGTTGAAAGACAAAACATAGTAATAATTTCTTTTAGAAGAATTAATATGACTTGCCCCAAAGAGGAGATCAAAGATGTACTAAATGTTCTTCTCTTCCAAGACGTTTTTCTGCTCCATTTCCCTCCTCCTCCCTTGATTATATCCCCTCACATCTCCAAGCTCTTTGATTTGTTGAAACGTCACACAAAAACTCCTGGAGCTTTGAGGAAGTACCTCATATGATGGTGGATGTCGTTCAGACCCCAGATATGGAGGTCAGCAAAAGTCAGATAAATGTACAATTTGGCTCCAGAAGCAAAAAATGTCATAAAGTCACAACAGGTCTTCTTGTTTCTACCAAAAACTCAGTCATGAAATATAAGTATGGCTTACTATATATACATCTCCGGTATTGTAGAATGATATCTTAAGTCACACTTTTTAGTAAGATTGTGTCACTGAAGTTAAATTAGAAAGAAAGAGTAGGATTTCTCAGAGGGTAAAATGCATGGATAAAAGTAACATCTTTTCTATGAGTATAGCTATATGAAATGGTCTAATCTACTTTAGAGACCAGTTTTGACTGTCTGTTTTGACTCTACTCTCAGTAGAGTCAAAAGGAAACATGATAGACTAGCCCTAGTGTCATTGAACAGGATCATGCTTGGTAAAGTAAAAAGACATCAAGAAAGGAAGATCCTCCAGGAGATGGATAAACACTGCAGCTGCAACAATGAGCTGAAACATAACAACAATTCTGCTGATAGCCCTTGACTGGGCCATCCATTCATTCTGTTATACATCGGATCACTATGAATCAGAACTGACTCAATGGCCCCTAACAACATAAGAGTCATGCTAAAGAACACTTGCTTTATGAAACTGCTAAATTCACTCTAAAATTTTAAGCTGTTGAACAATATGATCATACATAGGTGGATATTTGCTTGTGAATTGGATAGGATTGGATTGGATAAAGAGAAAGCAGTGCATTATGGTAGTAATGCCATCAAGAAAAGATAACAAACCCAAACGAATGTGGTGACAGCAGGGCTAACTAGAAAGAGCCAGTCTGAAAAGATGGGGACAAGTTAGGAAGCAGAGGACTTTACCACAGGTTGACAATGGGGCAGACTGAGATTTTTGATGATGGTTCTTGAAGAGATGATGTTGAACTTTACTGAAAAGGAATATGAGAACCAAGTAGGTATGGGGAAGGGCATAAATGATAAATTACATTTTGGACAGGCAGTGGGCAACTCAGCAGAGAGAACCTCAGTCGGGAAGTTTGCACTCAGGCTTGGAGTCCCCATTGAGAAAATAAAGAACAGAGAAGGTCATGAGAGAAACCAAGAATGACAACAGAGTCTGATCAGAGAAACAGAGTTCAACCTATCTTTTGTGAAGTGACTATTACTTTGAACTCCCAAGCAGAGTGATAGAAATGATTATTTCAATGTAAGTACCCAGCAATGCTACTTACTTATTGAAGTTAGTTAATGAGAGTAGACTTCTGTTTCTTACTTCAATCATATCCCATTTACTTTGGTCAACACTATGCAATATCCCCAGTAAAAGAAACATGAAAATGCCTTAAAAACCAGAAAGGAGATGGATAGGAATAGTCACATGCACCACAGATAAAGCCAGTATAGTAATAAAGTTAAGGCTCAATCATTGAACGCGCTGGATTTTTTACCTTTTACCTTCTGCTCTCTCCAATCATTTAGAGATTTGATAGGCTCCCTTTCTAAACTGTGGTAAATCCATACCTGTCTCATACCCAAACTACTCAATCTCCCTTTCTCTAAGGTCAACTCCGAGGACACAAAAACTGTCTCATCTGTGTGACTGACTGTACACTTTATTTCAAATCAGTGTCATGCTCCCTAGTTACTGGGGTGTTTGGAGAGACTCAAGTGACATATACTAATGGTATCTCTTTGAGTTCTCAGCAGTGCTAGGCATCTGAGGTTGCAGTGAATGTGTTAAACACTGACACATGAATTTCATCGCAGATTATAAATGGTTAAACATCAAAAACTAATCATTAACTATTACACAACACCACAGTATACTCCATAGCAGTTGCCATGGAGTAAATTGTGACTCATGGCGACTGTGTATGTCACAGTATGACTGTGTTCCATATGGCTGAGTTTTTTTATTCACAATTTATCATGAGGATGGCACAGGAGCAGGTAACATTTCACTCACTCACGTGGCATTGTGCATGAGTCACCATGAGCCAGGGGCTGACTTGACCGCAGCAATAACGGTGGCATTATTTAGGCTGGGAAAGAAGTCATGAGTGCAAGCTAAGAATCCCTTTTCACAGCTCTACAAACCACCTACTGCACAATAGCCTCAGACATGGGCATAAGAAGTAGATCTGGAGAGCAGTTGGGAATCTACCTCATCAAAGTTCTTGTGATCTGCAAACACTCACATCAACCTCATTGTAGTTGAACTAATTTTGAGTCACAGGCACCCTGTAGGGCAGAGAAAAACTGCGCCTGTGGGTTTCGGAGGTTATTCATCGGTAGGGCAGCAGAAGTCACCTCTTTCTCCGATGGGGCAGCTGGTGGGTTTGAACTGCTGATCTTACAGCGATTGGCCCAGCAAGTAACTCACTACCCTTAGGGCTCCTTCTTGTGACCTACACAGGTTCCAAAATAACCTCTCACTCTCGTTTCTCTTTATATCACACCATTCTTACTCACACAATCTTCCCACGTTAACAAAGCGTGAGCCTGCAGGTGGGGGTTGTGGGCCACCAACACTCTAGGGAAGTACAGTGCTAAGACAGATCCTTGTCACCTCCACTATGCTGACATAATTCCTTTTGGGCGTGCAATGGTGGCTTTGGTGCACTCAGGCAGGCACCGACACCACTGACTTGGGCACACTGCAGAAACTGCTGAGTTTCCCATAGTGCTCTTCCTGCTGGAGCTCAAATGACTTACCCACCTCAGCACAGGATCTAGGTGAGCCAGTCATCAAGATTGAGATGCCAGCAAGAAAGTTTGAGACTCCTGCTTTGGCCAAAGGTCTAAACTATTTTACACTACACTGCAATACAAGACGCTGAGTTGCATTGCTGGGCTTCCACTGTTTACCTGGTAATGTTGGCCGTAATTTTCATGTCTCCCCAGCCTGTTTCCTGTCTCTAAAATGAGACTAACAATGAGATAAGTGAGATAAGTAATAAGATAAATGAGATTCATAAATGTGAGTCACTTAATTTATGGTTTTGCACATATACGCACATAATTTATGTTATATAGGACCCATAACAAAAGGAAGTGTTTAATTTTGAAAACAATAATATAGGAATTACTAGAATGTTAAAATTGAGGACTCAGGTAAGCTTAGTGAACATTAAAGTAATGTCTGGACTATTTTTAAATGATTACTTTTCTAGTATATTGTCATCCTCAAACAAATCTGTAGTTATAGCGCAGGTGGGGAAGAATAGTGCTAAACATTGACTCTCTCTCTCTTCTTTGTCCTTAAACAGAAATCACCTCAGTAGAGGAAAAAAGAACTGATCTAAAATGTAATAGAGACCTTGAGCCCTAAATAAAAATTCTAATTTAGATGGTTTACATGATAACCACTTGGATAATTAATTGGTCATTTCGGGAGGCGAAAGAAGGACAAAGGCAAGCCCAAAGGCATTCGACTTGACTAAAAACCCAAACTGGGACCTGTTCAGTGACAAGATTCTAACAAATTTTCCCGAGTGGTTGGGGTTGTAAAAGAGATTAGAATACCCATTTGAGCTATGAGACAATACTGACAGTGGCAGGCACCAAGAGAGGTCAAAATTAATTTTTAACTTTTGACATGAGCTTTGCTGAAGAAATTGGAATGCCGATTAACTTCAGGTGAGTCAAATATAGACATTGAGCTAGAGCGCCTTTAGCTGGGAAATGTCTGCGTTCTAAATGGAAATCTCAAAAATGAGACATCTATCCGACACATACTAACTGTTTGCTCAGGGGAAAGGTATGCGTGGTATGAGGAAAGTCTCCGCATGTTTATGTTTGAGGGTGTAAGAACTCATAAAAGAAGTGTGACCACTGAGTTAATCTCTGCTTTTTCTTGGCTGCTATCATAAATGAAGACATTGCATGTCTCTGTGTGCTGCGCCCTTTATTGTTCTTAGAATTTAGTAAGGCACCTTTCTAAAATTCATTGTAAATTTTCAAAAGAAATGCAGTGGTGGTACTCAAGGTCTGGCAGGTGTCAGTGATTTCAAATGTATGAAGAGGAAGGTGATTATTTGAGGTGATTTATCAAAGCTGAGTGCATGATGACAGGGCGTGCTGCATGAGCAAGGATGAAAAAATCAAGACTGATCAACAAAGTCATAAGCAGATAAGAAAAACCCAAAGGTTCAAAAGAACTCATAATTTCCTGGGACTCCACACTGCCCATAGGTCATTTTGAGAGCTCCATCAGCCTAAGCAGGACTGCCGTAATTAAATCACATAATTCTGGTACTTTGGTTCTTCTTCCTACTTTCACAATGGAGTGGTCTAAGAAGTGTTGAGAAGTATCAGAAGTCAGCGATGAGCATTTACTTTTCCTACTTTTCTCTAGCCTATGCACTAAACATGAATGTTGTGAGTTATTGTTACGCTGATTCTAATAACCATAGTACAATTCTGTTCCACAGGATTTTCTTTTTCTTAATTTTTTTTCCATTTTGACTTGGAAAGGTTTGCAGAGGAAAATATCCCCATTCATCAGGGCACACATATTTTGTTTATCAATGACTGACAGTATTCAAACCTACAACCTTGAGTTAGAAGTTGAGGGTCTGATCTATTTAAGCCACCTATGGGTTTCAGTGACATAATAGCAACTTACACTGACCAAATATTTGTGAAGGTCCAAACTCTTTACATAAATGGTCTCTTTAAAGCCTCCAATTAAATTTATATTTTGAATCTCTTCCAGACCTGAGAGGCTCATCTTCTGGTACTAAATCTGATAATGTTCTGCTGTCATTTATGAAGTTTTCAGTGGCTAATGTCTCTTCCTTCTTCCTAGTCTACCTTAATTTAGAAGCTCTGTCATCAAGGGTAACTTGCTGGCATTTAAAATATTAGTGGCATAGCTTTCAGCACCACAGCAACACACAACCAATAAAGTACAAGCAACTGATGGACAGGGGGTGGATGGCATCTGACAATCACCTAATAACCTTGGGGAGCTAGTCATCTCATTTAAGAGAGATGCAAACTGATCATGACAGAAGGTAGGCTGCTCCAACATCCGAGGGCAAAGCTGCCATCTAAACACAGGCACTGCCTTGCTCCCCATCCTATATTCTTTGCACCCTTTAGATCTAACTCAACTGTCAGCCAAACCTGGCATGGGTCTATTAGGTGAACACTAATCCTAGAGAGGTACATATTCCTTAGAAAAATCAACCATGAGAGATCAAAAGAGAAGAATTTGCCCAGGGACAGAGCACAGAAGGCCTGAAGGGACAGGAAAAAGGGAGAGATGAAACTAGGGTATACAGGGAGTGAGAGGAATATTGCAAGGTGAGAGGTGGGTTGTAATCCACATCACAAAATAAATTGCGCATGAATTTTTGGATGAAAATGCAATCCATACTGTGAACTTTTACCCACATCATAATAATAAGCTAAGAAAAAAATCCATATAAATATGTGGCTCTGAATGATGTCAAAAAAGGGTCCTGCTCATGTGAGAACACAGACAGGAAGAAAACCTCATTATCATGAATCACAACCCAAGTGGAATTCTAACTGCCAGAGAGCAACCACTTAACTCTGAAGATATGTGAATGGAACCAGAGCATGGATATTTATAGCTTGTCCATGCCCACATCCTTTCTGATTCAGCATGGGAAGGAGTCAGCAGGTAATGAAATGTGACACCTAGTCATGCAAGAAGAAAAATAAAAGATTTAACAAGAAGGAAAAAAAAGCCAAACTAGCAAAGAAGGGTCTTAGAAAGCAGTTGTAGAATAATGTATAGCACTAATCGTTCACTTCAGGAAAATGTAGGACAGCCAGAATAATCCGAGAGGGACTAAACGGTTAAGGGGCATGGGGTTTCTTGAAGCAATGTTCAACAGGAAGGGATTTAAAAAAATCATTTTATTGTGGGCTCATACAGCTCTTATCACAATCTATACATCCATCCGTTGTGTCAAGCACATTTGTATATTTGTTGCCATCATCATTCTCAGAAAATTTTCTTTCTACTTGAGTCCTTGGTATCAGCTCCTCATTCCGGCCTCCCCCCCCTCCATCCCGCCCAGGCCCTTTCTCCCTCTTGAACCCTTGATAATTTGCAAATTGTTATTATTTCTTCATGTCTTCCACTGAACAATGTCTCCCTTCATCCATTTTTCTGTTGTCTATTCCAGAGGGAGGGGAATAAATATATATATATATATATTAGACAACAGATATATATATGATAGATGACATATATAATAGACTATATATAAATTTTTATATAATTGAGATCAGTTCCCCCTTTCTTCCCTCACCTTTCCCTTCCCCTCCTTGTATCACTACTCTCATTATTGGTCATGAGGGGTTTATCTGTCCTGGATTCCCTGTGCTTCCAGCTCTTATCTGTACCAGTACATCTATACATCTGTACATCCTCTGGTCTAGCCAGATTTGTAAGGTAGAATTGGATCATGATAGTGGTGGAGGAAGGAAGCATGAAAGAACTAGAGGAAAGTTCTATGTCACTTCCATGTGACCCTTCCATCAGGGGATGTCCAATCATCTACAGATGGGCTTTGGGTCCTGCAATCCCCCTTATTCCCATTGATATGATTTTTTGTTTTGGGTCTTTGATACCTGATACCTGATCCCATCGACACCTCATGATCGTACAGGCTGGTGTGCTTCTTCCACATGGATTTTGTTTCTTCTCAGCTAGATGGTCAGCTGTTTATCTTCAACCCTATAAGATCCCAGATGCGCTATATCTTTTAGTAGCCCGACACCAACAGTTTTCTTCACCATGATTGCTTATGCACCCGCTTTGTCTCCAGTGATCATGTCAAGAAGGTGAGCATCACCTTGGGACGGAGGATTCTTGAATACTGGTTCTGCAGTTGCTGGTCTTCTGCTTGACAGACTTACTGAGTTGTAGGAGAGGCTCTCACTCTTTGCATTAGGTGAGATAAACCATTTCTTCCTTTTATGTTTTAAGATGTTCCAACCCATGAACCAAACCCAAACCAAGCCAGTTGCTATTGAGCTGATAAGAGGTTAGAGCAAAATGTTAGGGAGTACAATTGCACAATGGTATGCTCATGGTTGTGACCTTTAGAAAGAGTTCTTCAAGCACTCAGTGCAAGATGTCTCCGGATGGGTTCAAACCACTAGCCTTTCTGTTAGTAAGTTAGCAAGTAATCATTTGCAGCACCAAAGGACCCCTGTACCACAGAGATTTTGCTAAGCGGAAAAATAACCAAGAGGAAGAAACCATCTAGCATCTCCTTTCCATCCTATTATCTCCTGTAACAAGTCTGATCCATCTTTAACATTTTAAACTCCATTCACTAAAACACAATTTTATAATTACTTGTAACCCAAATTCCTCCTCGATTGTTTGAGATTTCTTCTATGTGGTTTGAAGATTTACTTTGACAGAACACCAGTGAGACTTTGAGGCTACCTGTGAGCTTGTGGCAGACATAACAACGGGCTTGATTTGTCACAGGCTAAAAGGTAGATTTTGCTTCCTTTCAGCTTTGATATTTGGAGCTTAATCACTTTTCAGGGACTTATGGGAAATAGCACAAGGCAGCCAAGTTCACTGCTGGAATCCTCCACAGGACCTGAGAGGAAGTGTGAAAACAAAGCTGTGTACGTGTTGCTTGGGATAGATGGGAGCAGGTGAGAACCAGCAGGGCGGAGTGAGCACTGAAGACTTGTGTATTCCTGGTCTCTGGGCTCAGAACCAGCAGGCAGCTACAATCACCTCACCCTCAGTCTGCAAGGGCAGAACACATTTTTCTGGCAAAAGTTTCTCCTGACTGCACTTCTGAATGCTGTTTTGAGAAGAGAAGCAATGTGGAAAACTGACATGACTTCCTCAAAACAGATACAGTTGCTATGCCACAGCAATAGTAAATGTCATATTGAATTTGGCATTGACTGCAGGCATGTATGTGCTACCATTTCCATAAAGATTGACAATCTTACTGAATTGTCATAAAGATTGACAATCATATAGGATCACAACAGGTCAGAATCAACTTGAGGACACCAGGTGGGTGGGGGTTATATGGACATTAAATAGTATCTTGTGGAAGGTCATGGCTGTAGTCCAAACTACAAAACCTGGTGATTTCCCTTTAACAACCAATGTTGAAATCATCTTGAATGCCTGTGTCAAATGTTTCTTGACACATTTAAACGTTAGCTAATCATTTAAAATGAGTGATGACTTGTGCAGTAAAATTCTGTTGTTGACAGGATTTTTGTTGCTAATTACTGTTGCGTTGGCTTCCAGCTCATCTTCATGCATAAGACCACATGCCAGCTGATCGCAGGGCATCCTCTCGACCAGTTGTGGATCCGACCACTGCCATACAGAGTTTTTTTTTTTTTTTGGATAATTTTTGGAAGTAGATCACTAGTCTTTTCTTTCTACTCTTAATCTAGAATAACTACTGAATCTGTTCAGCAATATAGCAACATGCAAGCCTTAACTAATAGATCAGTAATACCTGCTATGCTAAGTCTTTAATTTTTAAAATTTACAATTTTCATAGTTATATATGGCACCATTATACAAAAGACAATGCTTTTCCTATTATGTCTTCAGATCCACAAATGGAAGAGATCAATTAATACAGATCTCTTGTTTAATTTGTGAAGCAGATACTTACACTAATAAACATGATAGACTAAGATGTAAGCAAGGATCATATTCACTTGAAAAATTTGGGAAAACCTCTGACATGACAAAGAAAGTTAATGTGTCTTGGCATATGCACATGTCATTTACTTGAAGGCGATTAAAGAAAATAAAAGTAGACTCTGTTTTCAGAAAAAACCCAAATATTACAAAATTTTCAACATCTCTGCATTGAATCTTGCTAGGATGTATTCTCCTTAGAATAAAAATGAGACTGAGTTTGGGAAGGGAGAACAGCCTTTGGCATTAGATAAATCTTAGTTGAAGCCTAAATTTATCATCCACTGTTTGATTTGAGAAGGTGTATTTAGCTTTTCTGAACTCAGTCATTCCAATGGTAAAATGAATAACAAAACCCTCCTTGAATAAGGATTTGAATAGGGTGGAAATGAATGTCAATGAATTGGACATTTGGTAGACCTTGTATGAATTGCAAGTAGTAGTATAGGATTCACAAAATAGTGATATATAACTACTTTTGACTTCTAAATGAAGCTTAGTGGTGCAATAAGACTATGCATGTTAAGTAATGTTTACCGATGTTAAGTAATGTTTACTTATAGTACTATAAGTAATATAGTACTATTAAATTCTTCATCAGCAGTGGGGAAGGAACTATAATATGAGGGAGCTTCAAAAAATTCCTAGAAAAATGAAAAGACAAAGGAATTTTGCGTGTGTGCAGAGTTTTTTCAAAAAGCAATTTATTGGGGGCTTCTACACCTTTTATCACAAGCCATACATACATTCATTGTGTCAAGTACATTTGTATGCTTGTTGCCATCATTCTCAGAACATTTTCTTTCCACTTGAGTCCTTGGTATCAGCTTCTCATTTTTCCCCTCCCTCCCTGCTCCAATTTCTCACAAACCCTTGATAATTTATAAATTATTAATATTTTGTGATGTCTTACACTGCTCGACACTCACCCACTTTTCTGTTACCCATCCCCCAGGAAGGTGGCTATATGTAGATCCTTGTGATCAGTTTCTCCTTTCTCCCCCACCTTGGTTCTGAGGGCTTTATCTGTCCTGGATTGCCTGTGTTTCCATGTCTTATCTGTACCAGCGATCATGCCCTGGCCTAGCCGGGTTTGTAAGGTAGAATTTGGATCATGATAGTTGGAGTGGGGGGTGGGGTTGGGAAAAAGCATTAAAAAATCTAGACAAAAGTTGTGTATTTCATTGGTGCTATACTGCACCCTGACTGACTCGTCTCCATCCCGCTGCCCTTCTGTAAAGGGATGTCTAGTTGCCTACAGGTGGAATTTGGGTCTCTACTCTGCACCGCTCCCCTCCCCTTTCCTCCCCCCCCCCCCAATTCACAATGATGTGATTTTTTTGTTCTTTGATGCCTGATCCCATCAACACCTCATGGTCACACAGGCTTCTCACATGTGGACTTTGTTGTTTCTCAACAAGATAGCTGCTTGTTTAACTTTGAGCCTTTAAGACCACAGATTCCACATCTTCTAATATCTGGGTACCATCAGCTTTCTTTACCTCATTTGCTTATGCATTCACTGACAAAGGAAGTTTTGAAGTACCCCCCATATACTTCACAAATTGTCTCAAGAACAATTAAATTTGGAAACAAAGACCAAAAGAAATTAAACGAAGAGTCCCAGAACTTCTGAAATGTGATGATTCTATTCTCAGACAGATGAATCTATTCTCAATAGGTAGGAAAACAAGCACAGACTAAATCTGTTGCTCAAAAAATATGCAAGTTGAAAGTCAATTTTTAAATCACAGTAATTTGTCATCATTTTATCTCAGGGACAATCCTTTGGCATTATGACTTAATTTATTAAAGAGTAATAAAAGGGACTGTGAGTTAAAAACTATAGACTAAAACAATACATTCTTTATGTTCACACATCCATCCAATGGAGAGTATCAAATTAAAGTAGCTGAGAATGATAACTTGCTTTTTTACTCATTGGGACTGACAATGAAAATAAAACTTTATAGTCATCACTCCTGGAGGAGATGGAGAATTGTGTGGTAGGAAGAGCATGAGCTTTGCAGCCAAAAGCTTTGCAGGTATGAGAATGAATTCTGGCTCTGACCTTCACTTGTTATGTGAACTTGGAGCTTGTACTTAATCACTCTACATGAGCAATCTTATTGATAGTGAATGTCCCTAGGCGGTGCAAATGGTTTGCTTTATATTACTCATTTAAAGATTGGTGGTTCAAACTCATCCAGCAGCATTTTGGAATAAAGACCTGCTTATTTGCTTCCAAAAAGATCACAGTCCAAAAGTGTCATGCAGAAATGAAATCATGTCCATCCATCAAAAAGAATAGCATCTAGAGTCTTACAGACTTGCCTAAAAACAAAGAGCCATATAAGTGAGGTGACAGCTAAATTCACAAGGAATGAGCACGCCAGCTTGTGCAAGGCAAGGATTGTAAATAATAAAATCCATGATTAGAGAAGTTCCTTGAATCAAGCTTGTAAGATCTACAATGTTTATCTCCCAATCATGGTTCCCTTCTTGTTCCATGGGGGAATCCCAACCTGTTGACAACCATGCATTTGAGAAAGTATTATTTGATATTAGCAAACATTTGGATACCATTATTACCCCTGCTAATACTCTCCCTCATCTGGATAACATGCCTTTGTTTTGTTTTTGTCCCATGTAAAGTTTTAATAAGTAAACATCTCTATGAAAAAGATTACCACCAGGCTGAACTCCAATGGCTTAAGGGGTTGAAAGCGGGACTGCGGCCCATGGGCTTGGCAGTTCAAATCCAGCAGCAGCTCTCCAGGAGCAAGGCTGGGTAGCTCCCACGACCACTAGAGGGCAGTGATACCCCCCAAAAAAAAGATTATCACCAAGAAAATCCTATGGAGTGGTTCTAATCCATTACACATGGGTTCATCATGCATCAGAAATGATTCATAGACAACTTAAAAAATCTATATTACAATTTAAACTTTTTATACACATCAAAGATAATAAAGACAACCAAAACAAGCATAGCAATAGCACAAACCAATTATTAAGGACTTACAATGTGCTAGGCATTGTATTAAGTGTACAAAGTAATTGAATCTGTAGAGAAGTTCTAAGTGAACATTTAGAACTAGTTCACAGATGGGAAAATCGAGACTTACAAAGATTAAGTACTATCTGAACCTGATATCAAAATGTGGTTATTTTGCCTCTACAGCATTTTTTAAAGATGTAATACCTTTACATAAAAATCTCTAGCATCTCGTTAATAATTGACATTACTGCTATCATACTACTTCCCTAACATTGTTTTTAAAGCCATAAAATTTAGATGACTATTGAAAAAATAATTATGATTTTAGAAGTAATGTTTAAGTGTAATATTTGAAAAAAATGAGCATCACAAAAATGAAAATAAATATCCACTGTAATCCCATCACCTCAAGATCACCTCAGTTAAGACTTGGTTGTATTTCCTTCCAGTTAAAAAAAAGTAATGTAAAATAATTTTTAATTTTGCACATTGAAAATAATTATTGATATCTATAAATATCTCATTGATTAAATGTACCATATATTTAACAATTCTTCTATTGTTATATCTTAATTCTATTTTTCCTCTGTAAATTTATTCATTTTACAAATATGTAATGAACATTTACATGTACCTTACTCTATTCTAGCATTCTAGGTATATAATAGTGAATAAAATCACAAAAACAAAAATCTTGCCTTCATGCAGCTTACAATCTGATGGCGAGTGGTAGACAATGAATAAAATGAATTATATAGTCCACCTGAAGCTGATGCTTCAAAAGAAAGAAAGAAGGGTAGGAAAGTGAGAGTTGGTGAAGAGGTGTTGTAATTTTCAAATGACCAAGGAATATCTCAATGAAGAAGGTAACATTTGAGCAAAGACTTGATGACGATAAAAATAGAGTCATGTGATTATCAGGGAAAAGTGTCCTTGGATAGAAACACAAAAGGTTGCGGAAGTGTGCTTGAGGTATATTTAGAACAGTACTGAGCACAGTGTCTGAAGTACCATAAGCAGAGAGAAAAGAAGTAGTAGGTGATCGGATAAGAAGAATGGGAGGCCCCATCGGGTCCAGTGTAGTGGTGGAATTTAAATAATTTAACAACCAGTGACATTAGGTTTGCTATTCTTATGACTATTTTAACTATTTAAAAGATATACTAAAAGTAACTTACTATTTCATACAATTAATACTTAAGTAAGACCAATAAAAGAGGTACTCATACTTGATTATGTTATATGAAAGAACTTTGATATATTAATGAAAAATATTAGATAATATCTGACAAAACCCAAAATTGTTATTTTAAACATTTCCATATTGATTCTTGACTTGTGTCCTACCTTGCAATAGTCTTTGTTTTAAACTGAGCACCAATCATCGGGCTGTGTGGTATATCCTTAACCATCCTTTCACTGTAGGACTAGGATCCCATTCCTTTAGAGCGCAGTTAGACAACAGTCGTTTTGTTTGACATACTGGAAATAGTTCAGCAGCTTCTCTTCTGGAAACAGATGTTCATCTTTGAGAAGACCCTCCCCACTTGTGCTGGACTTCCAGCAACTGCTCCGACAGCATTTTTATCTCTTTGAACACTTCCAGGAATTGCACAATTCACAACATCTCACGACAGTGTGTCACTCTCTGGTTGTTTGACACTTTTCCTCTTTATGTTATATGTTTGTTTCCTGAAGTGACAAATATAAGGAAATAAAAATATAGTATTTCTTCCAAAGTATAATGAGAGTCATCATGGGAATAAAACAAGTATTACAAGCATAGTTCTGTGTAATTTTTATAACTCTATAAGGAATGGGCATTACTATGGGCACTTAGAAGAACATTAAAAAGGAATAAGGAACGTAAATTTGTGAAGTCCATATTGGGCAGCTGCCCGATGACTGACCTTATAGAGAACCCTTATTACAAGTTCCATTTTAACAACTGATTCAAAGACCTCAACAAAGAATTAGGTATCAGTTCTGCCAAACTAATGTGAACTGGCTGAGTCCCGTCATTGGCCTCGTTGCCATGGTAAAGACTTCGGTTTGTACCTGAAGATGGAAATGTATTGAAAATTTTAAAAGGAGAGTGACTAACTGTCATGCATGCTCCCTTGAGGGGCTTCTGTCATGAGACCCTATGAGGGCAAGGTTGGAGTCAGAGACCAGTTTTGAGACCATTGCAATTATACAGGAAAGGGATGGAGGTGGTTTGCAATAGGGTGACGATGATAAGGGGTGACATTTTGTCTTTTGAAGGAAGAACCAGTTTTGCCGACAGGTCAGGTAGGGTGCAAGAAAAAAGGACAGGCTTTTAAAAAATAGTTTTATTGGCATACACTTCACATATCATTCTATGTGAATCACTCTACCATATGAAGAAGATTTGTGCAATCATCATCACAGTCAATTTTGACTCTTACTATAATGGGAAGATAAAGGAGCCATCAATGGACATAGAGAAGACTCTGGTAAGAGCAAGTGGGTGTGGAGGGTGGAGTAGAGAGTGGATGGGTAAGGCACAAGGTCAGCTTGTACATGTTAAGTTTAAGATACACTTAAATTTGCACCTAAGTGGACATGTCAAGTAGGCAGTTGAATACAGGAGTCCAGGGTTGAAGGAAAAGGTGGAGCTTGGAGATAAAATTGGAGAATCTGAAGTGTACAGAGACCTTAGAGACTGAGTGTATATTTGAGTGGACTGTATCTTTACGGAATATTCTGATTCATAAGCACATGATATTATCTATAAACACTGCTTCAGGTAAGATTCATAGGACTGAAATTATTTAATCAAAGGGCATGCACATTGCTAAGGAACTTGATAAATATTGTCAATGCACTAGCAAAGGTTACAACCATTTATACCACCAAACAGCACGAATTTTTCCCCCCTCATTTTATTGGGGCTCTTATAGCTCTTATCACAATCCAAAGATGCATCCTTTGTGTCAAGCACATTTGCACATTTGTTTCCATCATCATTTTCAAAACATTTTCTTTCTACTTGAGCCCTTGGTATCAGCTCATTTCTCTCCCTCCCTCCCTCCTTCTCTCCCGACCCCTTGATAAGTTATAAGTTATTATTTTATTCACGTCTTACATTGACCACTATTGATCACTGTGATTGGTTCCCCTTTTCTCCTCCCACCTTCCCCTTCCCCTCCTGGTATTGCTCTCTAGTTATTGGTGCTGAGGGCTTTCTATGTCCTGAAGGTTCTCTGCTGCAAGCTCTTACCTGTTCCAGTGTACATGCTCTGGTTTGGTCTGATTTGTAAGGTAGAATTGGGATCATGATAGTTGTGGGGGTGACGGTGGGTATGTGGGAAACATTAAAGAACTAAAGGTAAGTTGTGTGTTTCATAGGTGCTATACTCCACCTTGATTAGCTTGTCTCTTCCTTGTGACCTTCTGTAAGGGGATGTCTAATTGTCCACAGATGGGCTTTGGGTCTCCACTCCACCCTCCCTCTCATTCTAAAATTATTTATAAATGTATTTACATATGTACATGGTTGTATTCAGACTTTTATAAATGCCCTTTGTCTCCTAGCTCTTTCCTCTATTTCCTTTTACTTGCCTCTTGTCTAACTATCATGTTTGGCCTTCATTCAGGCTTCAGTAATTCCTCTCAGTTACATTGCCCTTGATCAAGCCCTACCAGGCATCCTAAGTCCTTCTCACTACTGATTTTCTGTCTTGCTCTCTTGTCTGTGGGCTTGTTGGCACCCCCCTTCCTTGTCACAGATCCCCCTCTCCTGCATCCCCCTGTGTTTTTGGTTGCTTTCTCCTCCTGTTCCTTTCTCCTTCAGATTGTTTACCCCACCTGCACCAGCATGAAATATTAATCTGTAAAAATTCTCTTTTAAACTGACATAAATGAGATAAAATCTGAATTGATCTTTCTGATGATGAGGGAAGTAAAAACGCTTTAATAAAGAAGTTGTCAATCATTTTAACTGTGTATTGACTAGTTATAGCCCATATAGAGCAAGTAGTTTTCTGTTAGGGGTGCTTAAAAAAACTTTAAAAAAAGAAAAATGTAATTTATTCTTTATTGATTATAATTAACTATAATCTTTAGTTGGTATGTATAGGCTAAGGAAGTATAGGCTATGAAGAATGATCATATTGATACATAATATAGATATGCATCTACATTTGAATTGTGACAGTACAGATCATTGTACACATTCAAGTATATAACTGCAGCTTTAAAGTATTAAACTGCAATTGGATATACTTGTGAAACATGATCCATTTCTTAGCCCACAAAACTAAGACAAAAGCAGAGAATGCAAAGTAAGCTTTTACAAATGGTGACATTTTGCTCACTGAGGAGCTCATGACACTGTGCAGACTTGAGGAGCCTGTCCTGTGAGCTGCATGGTTGGCAGTTTGAAACCACGAGCAGTTCTGCAGGAGAAAGACTGGGATTTTTAATTCCATAAACAGTTACAGTCTCGGAAACCCAGAGAGCTGCTATGAGTCAGCATTGGCAGTGAGTTTAGATGATCTTGCTGAAGTGAAAGGATTTGAACACTAGAATATTAATGATATTTCCATAGTGTTTATTTCAAATGGTTTAAGTAATCTAGCTTTTATTTTTATGGCGGTAAAAATAAAATAGTAATAGTAGTAGCCATTTTCCCTGTGCCAGGCAATGTTCTAAGCACTTTACATGGATGGTTGCCCTTCCTCAACAACTGAGGAGGTTGTAGTACAGTTTGGAATACTGTTTTACAGAGGAAGAAAGTGAGGCATAAAGTAATCTGTCCAAGATGCCACAGCATGGGCCAGATTTGAACACAGTCTGGATCACGAGCCCATATTTGTTATCAGCATATATAAAAATAACTATGTAGATATATATTTACACATATACCTGCATATATATCTTTAAACACTTAATGGTGATAGCAACTTTAAGAGGTACATTTCACTTCCCATTCAAGAGATACAGGTCCTGTAGGTAAAAAGTACATGAAACTGAATATGAAACCAGAATTACTTGGAGTCATAAGATGATGCTCCTTTCCCTAAAGACCACAGTAAATATTACTATGCCTATCAGTAAATATTATAAGACAAATGTGTGGTACAAGTCCTAAATAGTACAAGAATTCCTGATATTTCCATGCTTTTGAACTGGCTTTTCCCAGTTTAGTGATGGGCAACAACCCAAGTTGAAACAGAATTGAGTTGACAAGATGTGGGTGTTCTAGAACAATAACTAGGAGAGGCAAAATTATGAATGAAACTCTGCTATAAAATTAATTTTCCTCCATGGGGTAGAGAAGGGGAGCCAACTTCAGGGATCTACACACAACCTCCTACCGGGGGTGGGGGGGCAGACATTGGGGGAGGGGGCGAGGGGAGACATTGGGCAGTATAAGTTATGACAAAACAATAATAATTTATAGAGTTCTGAGGGTTGGTGGGGGAGTGGGGAACAAGGAAAGGGGTGGGAGGCTGATTTCAGGGGCTTGGGTGGAAAGGTGGAGGTTTGGAGAATGATGACAGCAGCAGGCATGTGAAGAAGCGTGGCACAAGTATTTATGTATTTTGAGAAACGATGTATGAGCCCCCAATAAAATGATTAAAATTAATTTTCCTCCAAGAAAACAAGAGCAGCAGGTGTACTGTATAACAACTAATCTCTGTATTGGCAGAGTCTGAAATGTTAGTGCCTACCTCTATGGCGATGCCCAGAAATGTTCCTCTGAATGTATATCACTCTCCATCATATGGACAAGGCTCCATGTCCTGTATCAGGCTCCTCAAGGGGACTCACAATGCCTTTTCTGAGTTTCCAATTCCAGGGCTCTGACATGTAATTTTCTCTGTTTGGGTTAGTGTTATATTATACCCACTTTTTACAAACTGGAGTCTGTTCCAATTCCATTGCATTGGCCACAAATAACCTGATTCAAACTTCTGGATATTTCATAAATGTCAAATTGAGTGGAAATATTTATTCATTTTTATTTTTGTTTTTGTTTCCCTCCCAAGGTTTTCATCACTTTTTTTTTCTTTCACATCACTGCCCTGGTGGGAGTAGGAAGCCCAGCCTTGCTCCTGGAGAGGTACTGCTGGATTTGAACCATAAACCTTGTGAGCTGCAATCCTGCACACAACCACTGTGCCACCGGGGCTCAGCTGCACTTATTCTTTTTTAAAAACTGAAATTTTTAGGGAAATGAGATGACATAATGCAAGAGAATAAAGAATAAGATTAAATAGGTATAATGGAAAATAATTGACATCTTAAACAAAAGAAGCAAAGCTTGCTATAGTAAACTTGAGTGGCATGTTTGAGAAATATTAAGACCAGTTTAAAAAAGAGTTTATATTAATTTGGAGATTTACAAAGATTGTTTTTTCCTGGTAACTTTCTACTGTATTTTATTTTGAAAAATATTAATTAGGTAGTTTTCTGCTTTTTGCCCTGATCACCCTTTTAATAATCATATTTACATAAAATGTTAGCTTCCTTTAAAAAATCATTTTATTAGGGGCTCATACAACTCTTATTACAACCCATCCATCCATTGTGTCAAGCATATTTGTACATTTGCTGCCATTATCATTCTTAAAATATTATCTTTCTACTTGAGCTCTTGGTAACAGCTCCTCATTTTTCCCCTACCTCCCTCACGAATCCTTCATAATTTATAGATCATTATTATTGTCATGTCTTACACTGTCCAGTGTCTCCTTTCACCCACTTTTTTGTTGTCTCTCCCCCAGAGAAGGAGTTATATGTAGGCCATAGTGATTGGTTCCTGCTTCCTTCCCCACGTCTTTCCCCTCCTGGTATCACTACTCTCACTATTGTTTCTGAGGGGTTTTTCTGTCCTGGATTCTCTTTGTTTCCAGCTCTGATCTGTTGCAGTGTACATCCTCTGGTCTAGCCAGATTTTTGAGGCAGAATTGGGATCATGATAGTGGGAGGGGGAGCATTAAAGAAGTAGAGGGAAGTTGTATGTTTCAACATTGCTATACTACACTCTGACTGGCTTCTCTCCTCCTTGAAACCCTTCTTTAAGGGAATGTCCAGTTGCCTACATATGGGCTTTGGGTCTCCACTCCACACGCCCCCTCATTCACAATGATAGGATTCTTTTGTTCTTTGATGCTTGATATCTGATCCCATCAACATCTTGTGATCGCAAAGGCTGGTGTGCTTCTTCCATTGGGCTTTGCTGCTTCTAAGCTGGATGGCCGCTTGTTTATCTTCAAGCCTTTAAAACTCCAGACACTCTATCTTTGGATAACCAGGCATCATCAGATTTCTTTACTACATTTGCTTATGCACCCACTTTGTCTTCAGTGATCATGTCCAGAAGGTGAGCATCATTGAATGCCAGCTTAATAGAACAAAATGTTCTTACATGCACTGGGGGAGTACTTGAGTAGAGGCCCAATGTCCATCTGCTACCTTAAAACTAAATTTATAAATATATGTACACAGATCTATTTCCCCATCATCATATATAAAAATATTTACAGATATACATGACTGTATTTGGACCTCTATAAATGCCCTTTGCCTCCTAGTTCCTTCCTCTATTTCCTTCTCCTTTCCACATGTCCCACTATCATGTTCAGTCTTCATTTGAGTTTTAGTAATTCCTCTCAGTTACATAGCCCTTGATCAAGCCCTATCAAGCCTCCTAAACCCTCCTTGCCATCAGTTTTGGATCACTTGTCTCCTTGTTCCTGGGGAAGGTTAACACCTTCCTCCTTTGCCCCACCTCCCCCTCTCCCAAGTCCTCTGGAATTTTCGGTTCTATTGCTTTCTCCTCCCTGTTGTTTATCCTGCCTATCCTATCTAGATAGACCTTCAAAGGCAATACTATGCCCCCCAAAACAAGACAGAACAAAATAGAACAGCAACAACAACAACAAACAACAATAACAAAAAACCAGCAACAACAAAAAAGAAAATCCTGTAAACAAGGTCTGTTTGTTGATATTTAGGAATGTTTTAAGGTCAACTCTGATGGGTGTCACGCCCTGGCCTCACAGTCTATCTTGGGTATTTCCTGGGGACTCTGTTGCTCTACTTCCCTTCCTGTTCTGTTGCATATCTGTTGCACACCCTGGTGTGGTTTCCTTAAAAAGCTGAGAGTTTTGTTCATTTTTAATCCTTGGTCTATGAACAATTTATAATTGTTGAATTTGGTTGAATTGCTGGCTTTGATCTCCTTCAGAGTTCTAGATTCAGGATAGCTCTCTCTCTTTCAAGGGTGTCCTTTCAATTATCATTTAAACCTGGTTCGGGTTTTTAATTTCCTTAGCACAAAACAATTTACTATAAAGCCCCAAAAACCAACACAGAAACTTCTTTCTCAACTCAATTCCCTTCTCGAATTATTGCCCCAGTTTTCTTTTTCCTTCACAGTTAAACTTCTTGAAACTGTTTTCTACACCTGCCTACCCATCATTTTCTCACCTCCCACCTATTCCTTAAAATTGGTCAAAACAGCAATCTGGTTTTTGCCTCTGTCAATTCACCAAACAAGCAGTGGATGATAAAATTCACCATTACCTTCTAACTGCAAAAATCAATGGGCTTTTTCCAATCCTTATCTTGCCTGACTTTTAAGAGGAGCTGATTTAGACAGTTGACTTCTCTTTCCTTGAAATAATCTTAAATTCTATGACACCCTGTTCTTCAGATTTCCTTTCCTATCTTTGGCCAACTTCTTTTCCCCCTCTTGTTACATTTTCCTCTCTCAGTTTTAGATATTGTTATCATTCGACATTTTTTTTACTTGCTCTGTAGACATTACCATCCAATCATGACTGACCGGGCAAACAAAGCAGTACCTTCTATGAGCTGGGTTCCAGCACAGCCTCTCTCTCCTTCTGCTGACTGCTTCCTTTGGTCATTGCCTTTTGCTATTCTGTATCTCCTTTACATCTGACCAACTTCTCTATTGATCCCAGTCCCAGTTTACTCCTGAGCCTTAAATAAGAGGAAACGAAAGAGTGTCAAGTAAAGAAACTCTAGTGGCTCGGGGCTAAGTGCTGTACTGCTAACCAAAAAGCTAGTAGCTCAAGCCCACCAATCCACTTACAGAGAAAAATGACACAGTAAATTTCCATAAAAATTCAACATCCTCAAACACACAATGGAGTAGATTTACTCCCTCTGTTCTCTCTATAGGGTTGCAATTAACTCAATGACAGTGAGTTTTACTTATGGATAATATTTCTTTGACATCCTGTAAATAATACATTGCTATGCTTTGAGTTATCTCTCATTTGCTTGAATGTGATCTTCCAATTTATTCAATTTTAATAATTTTTATTCATTGTGTTCATATTGCCAACCAAATACATATTATGGTATAAAATATATAGAACATAAGAAAAAATTCTGAACTCTACCATCTGACAAATATAACCAAACATATTAATTTTCCACAATTACATGATAATTATAAGGAAACACTTTATTTGTTTGTGATAAGAAAAAAACATTTTATTATTTTTCTGTGACACAACCATCTCAATAGCCTTTTTGATTTTATAAATCTCTTTATTTTATTTTTTTGAGTTCAGTTTTTTTTCACTCAATAAAAACAATGCTTCTAACCTAAACCAACCATTAGAAATAACCAGGGTTTACAAAAATAGGCTTTATCATTCTTGGTTTCTCTGCTTTAGGGGGTAGAATACTTACTATTTAAATGGCAAATCACATTATTTTGGGTAAAATTATAATTATGTTTGAGGTAGAGAAAAAATAGTTCTCTAAAACATGACTCATTTAAAAATGGGAAGAGCCAAGGTAGGAAAAAAAAAAAGTAAGGTCTTACAGCCCTTTTCAAAACATTAAAGCAGGTTTCTTCTTGTTGTCTAGGGGGATCTAGTCTTTCACTTTTCATGCTTTCATTCCATTAGGGGAGCAGAGGGCAGACACTCTGAGGTCAAGGGTTCTATCTTGAATTGTTTGTGTGATTTGAGCAGATGCCCAATAAATGGACTGCTCTTTCAATACCCAAGACATGCAGGCCTGAAGAATATTTTTATTTGGTTGCTCTAGCAGTGACTTTTCAAAGAATTGCATATTTTCAAATTAGAATTCACAAGTCAATTTTGTGAGGTGGCAACACAGACTCATTACTTATATGAGGCTTGTGCAGATTTGAACTATTCTGTATGGTTTTCAAGACTGTAATCTTTCAGATGATCGCCAGAGCTGTCTTTTGAGCTGTTGTTCAGTGGTTTTCAACTATCAAACTCTTGGTTTGTGGTTGAGTTCTTAACGGCACCATTCAGTAAAGTGATATAAGACTTGAAGAAGGCAAATACATTGTCTGATGGTGTCTTGTAAATAAGCTTGTGAAGGAGGTTTAAGTTAAAAAAACAGACTCAATGCAGATTTCAACTGCCATGTTACCAAATGTTTTGGAAAAATACTGCATGGAAAGGCTCCAAATATTACAAATTCATGAATGACTTTTACGTTTTACCTACATTTTTCTTCCTTTCTTGTGGGGAGCTGCTTTGGGGTAGACTGATGTCCCAGGAATCCGCCCCCCGAAAGGTGAGGCTGTCCTGGCTGACTGATGTTCCCAAAGGCCTGCTCTCCTGTTCCCACGGGACTAGAAAAATATTAACGAGCTTAATAGTGTATTGTTAGATTTAGTCATTGATCACAAGACAATCGAGGTTATTCTCAGCGTGAGAACACAGATGGTTGAGTCCAGGTACAGGGAAGCTGACAAGGTGTAACCATGTAAGTACAAGGACAAGAAAGTCTTGATCACACACATGGAAACTATAATAATTGCTTTTGCTTTGTTAGCAGATTTATCCTTTCTGTAGAAATAATATAAAGACTGTTAGAATAAACTTGGGACTGCAGTCTTGAACTGTAGTCCTCCCAATCCCATCTCTCTGTTGTTTGTCTTTCTTTTCTTATCCTCATCCCCAGACTCAGGTACTTCTCCCGGCCGGCAGGTTGTGGCAATTTCTCACCACAACTCTAGCATAAGTGGAGAACCGAAGGAAATCCTGTCTTGCACCATTCTGACAATGGTTGGTACGTTTGAGCCCATTGTTACAGTCACCGTGTCAATCCATCTAATGAAGGTCTTCCTCTCTTTCACTGCCGCCTCCACTTTACCAAGCATGACGTCCTTCTCTTGGCATTGGTCCCGCCTGACCAACATGTCCAAAGTAGTATGTGAGATAAAGTCTTGTCATCTTTGCTGCCAAGGAACATGCTGTACTTTTTATCTCTTCCAAGGCAGAGTTGTTTGTTCTTATGGCAGATGATGGTAATTTTATATTCTCCTTTAACACCATAATTCAAATGTATCATTTTTATTCATTGTCCAGCTAAAGCACACATACGATGCAAGTGAAAATTCCCTGGCTTAGTTCTGACCAATTTGGACATCAAAGTAGCATCCTTGCTTTGATCACTTTAAAAGAGGGCTTTTGTAGCATTTTTGCCCAATGAAATACATAGTTTAATTTCGTCCCTGTTGCTTTCATGAACGTTGATTGTAGACTGAAGTAAAATGAAATGCTGACCACTTCAAATTTTTCTCCATTTATCATGATAATTGCTTACTGATTCAACTGAGGAGTTTCATTTTCTTTATTTTAAAGTGCAATTCATGCTGAAGGATGTACTCTTTGATCACAATAAGTAAATGCTTCAAGTCCTTTTACTTCAGCAAGCAAGGTCGTTCCATGTGCATACTGCAAACCCTTCATGGATCTTCTTTCAATCTTGATGCCACATTCTTTCTAAATTAGTCCAAGTGCTCGAGTGTTTTTGCAGTTATTCCAACAGAACAAAGGGATGCCAAATGATTTACACCAGGAAAGGTGTGTGTCAGGACTGGATCCTTTCACCATACGTATTTAATCTGTATGCCGAGCAAAGAATCCATGCACATTGCTAGTTCTATAAAGCAAACAACATTTTTACATAAAGAAAATTGAAAACAGAAGTCGGCAAACTTCTTTCTCCTCTTCTAGGCAGAAACTCGAAAGGTGTTCATCCTCCAGGCAGTGCCTGCTTGCCAATGTTGAGAAGCAAAATGATAGAAAATAACATGGCGTGCATCTGCCAAGACAGATTTGTGGCTGACATTTCTTCTAAAAAACATCTCCATTAAAATAAGTAGCTGGTGGTTTTGTCTCCTGATGTAGGCATTTTGAAAAATAATGAGTAGCTTTCAGAATTGCATTTCAGGTTTCTCATGGTTCCTGTCACTCTGAAGGGCTCTACCTTAGACATGATTCAGCGTGTGACAGAAGAGAATTTATCACCCCATCCCTTTCATCTTCCTGACATTGTCGCATGTACAACACTGTGCATAGTTGTTCCCCACAGTGAAGTGATTAATGGCTTTTTCTTGATTATTACTTAGTACTTAATCAAAACTGGACACATTATTTAAACACTCTGAGCAAGACTTTTTAACTTCCACTAATAATTATAGATATTACTTATTTAGCCACTGTTATGATATGGGTCCTTAAATCATGCCAATCAGTTATTCCCATCCCTACTTTACATGTGAGGATGCTTCAGATTAGAGAGGTTCATGAACTTGGCAGGATTCAAGTCCTGGCCTTGATGACTTCAAAGCCAGTCTTGGCACACAAACTGCACTACAATCTTCTTGATGCCACATTTCTCACTGAGTTCCCCACACCATTTCCTTATCACAACGCCTATTTAAGTACATTGAGCAGTTTCTGAGTGACAAGCAAGTGGATGAATGTATGAAATGGATCGCCTTACAAATGTTCTTGGTGTCTACTCAGACTATGCTCAGAGAAGGAGAAAAGATGAAAAGTCAATGAACAACGTGAAAGCAAAATCGGAACAAGAGAAGGGCGCTCATTAGAAGAGCTTTGACAGCTGGTGACAGGTTAGGCGGTGCTTCTTCCAGACTGTCAAGCTGTGTTCTAGTTTCTCACTTCATTATGTCAGAGAAGCTGCAGCAGCCACCTCCCTAACATTAAAAAAAAAATGCCACTAGAATATAGGAATCTTTCCCCTGAAAGAAATTGACTTTAAGAATCAAGATAAGAAAGTACCTAGGGCATGTTATTGTTACAGCACTAGTAACTAAGGGAAATATAAGAGGTGGTACCAAGAAAATGATAATCATAGTTATTGTTTTCTAGTTAGTGTTTAGTTAGTACTTTCCCTGTGGTGGTCACTGTTCTGAATAATTTAATTTTTCTTACTCATTTTTCTCAGCCTATTAAAAGGTAAATTTTATTAGATTCAAATTTCAGAAGGCAGAACTAAACACTGAGCAGTTCTGTAATATGTAAAATCAAGAGCTCATAAGTGGCCTGGGTTATAATTTGTCTCTGAATCCTGGATTTGGTATCCTTGGTTCTGCTTTCTTTTGATGAATGGAGATGGATCCACTTGTCTGTTCAAAACCTCTTTTTAAGGTACTCCATTTTTGTGCCCGAATCCATGATGTGGTTAGGATGACTAATTTAAAACTGTGTTTCATTAAATAATTATTTGTTGAGTGCTTTCTACGTGCCGAGCACTGTCCTGGGGGCTTGGGATGTAACTGCCAAGAAATCTGTCAGAATACTACCCTTCATGGTGATTATATTCCAACAGAATTGCACAGTCTATGTTATTTTTGAATTTGCATTTTATTAGAAACATTCTACCTTACCTTAGAAAGTGTGTGACTAAAAAATAATTTAAAAATTGATGTGCAATAAAAAAAATTTTGAACCAAGATGCCCAAAATTTAAAAGGAAGACAAAACTTGTTCAAGGCAATGTAAAGATGAGAAATATTAAACAGGTTGCCAATAATCAACAGTAGGAAAGATCTGAAAGAATATTTTTAAGTTGAAAAGTTTTTTCTAGCTTTGTTTTTACTATCTTTTCTTCCCTAGGTATTAAGTACACACATGTATTTAATATGACAAGCCACCTGTCTGTCAGTTTACCATACTATGGTGGCTTCTGTGTGCTTTCATTCATTCATTCATATTTGGCATTTCAAATATCAGCAGAGTCATCCAAAGTGAACAGGGTTCAGTAAAGCTTCTGCACTAAGAAAAGACTACCAAGAATAGGCTTTCCACTTCTGAGGAACAAGTCACCAAACACCTTATGGATTGTAGCACGTTGTCAGAGGTAGTTCCAGAAAAGGAGTCCTTTGGGCTGGAAGGCACTCAAAATCTGACTGAGGAAGAGCTGCCGCCTCAAAGGAGCTTTGAACATAATCATATAGCTGGTGAATAGTCTTCCAGATCTGCATTTTCTGATGGGGCAAGACTCAAAATGGGAAAAAACGGGCACACATTTATATTAATAATCGGAACTTAGAATAAATAAATTATGAGTCTAGGAAAATTGGAAGTGGTTTAAAATGAAATAAGATACATAATGATCAATATCCTAGGTATAAGTGAACTGAAATGGACTGACATTGACCATTCTAAATCAGATAATCATACTGTTTACAATGCTGGGAATGAGACAATTAAGAGGAATGACATTGTCTTCAGTGTCTAAAAGGACATTTCAAGATCTTGCCTGAATTACAATGCTCTCTGTGATAGGATTATAACTATCTGCATGCAAGTAAAACTGCTATTTAAGTTAATCAACAACCACTAAACCTACTGATAAAATAGCTGAAGAATTCTTATCAATGTCTTTAGTCTAAAATTGACCAAATATTCAATCAGAATGCAATGAAAATTATTGGTGATTTGAATGCAAATATAGGAAACAAAGAGGAATGAACAGTAGTTGGAAAATATGAACTTGGTGATAAAAAGAGAGCCAGAAATTGCATGATAAAATTTCTTCATTCAAATACTTTTTTTTTTAATAACACAAATTGGAACTCTGTAGATGGATTTCTTCAGATGGAAGACACAGAAATCAAATCATCATTAACTGTGGGAAGAGTCCATGGAGAAACTCAATATCAATTGTTCAGAAGTAAGTTCAGGTTGAAGCTGAAGAAAATTAAAACAATTTCATGAGAATCAAAATAAAATCTTGAGTATATTCCTCCTGAATTTTGAGAACATGTCCAGTACAGATCTGATGCACTGAAAAGAATATAATGAGAGACGATCTGATGAGCTGTAGGATGACATCAGGAACATCATACATGAAGAAAGTAAAAGGGTATTTAAAAAAAACAAGAAAGAAAAGTTTAAAGTGGATGCCAGAAGAGATTAAAACTTGATCTTACTCATTGAGAAACTAAGGCAAATAAATCATGAAAAGGCTGAATAGAAAATGGGGGCAAGTTACAGTAGTTCCATATAATCTTCAATAGGTTCAATTTGGCTTAAAAGATTGATGGAAAGAGCAACTCTTTGAGCTAGCTGATCTTCATGCAATACCTCTGGCATCCATCAAGCTGAAGGCTTGTCGAGGCTGAGATACTCAAAGAAAATTGAAAATGCTGAACTATCTCAGCCTGCATCTTCAGTAGCTGTCACACCATTAGTAATTCTGTGGTCTTCATCAAGTTTCTTCACGGAAGTTGGTGTTATTCCCTGTTTGCTCATATATTTGGTCTTTCCAACTTTTCTTTAAAAGTTTGATTCATTTAAATCTGTCGTTTTATATGGAACAGCATTCCCATCAACTTGTAAAGTTTCAATTATTTGGGAAGATGTTCATGAGAATTGTGTTTAAAATTTGATATTAGCTCTGATCTCAAAATCTATTTTTCCATGCTATAAAAGGAATTCTTTAATTTCTTTAAGCATCTGAGGGTAAATCAAGGGTATGCATATTACTGACAGAACATCTCCTGCCATCCATTGATGGCAGAGACACATTTAAACATGTTTTGTATGGACTACACCATGCAAATCTGAACTAAGTCCTACTACCAATACTGTAAATAGTGTCCTAATATACTAAAGGCCAAGTTGAGGACTCTAAGGCAAGAATTGAAAATAAAATATTAAATATATGAATTCAATTATAAAGAAGAAAGTGGGCAGTAGAATTATAAGACAGTAGAATTATAGGAGAAAGATTATATAATTAAATATTAGTGTGTTAGTCTGGATATACAAGCATAACAAATTCATAGATACTCTTATGGGTTTATATACAAGAGCGATTGAATATTGAAAAAAATCCCAGCCTAGTCCAGAGCAATCCATAAGTCTGATATTAGTTCATATGTCTGACACCAATTTATAAAATCCTCTTCAGACTCACAAAACACACACAATGATGCCAAATGCAGGAAGATAACAAGCTAGTAGGTGTTAAGTCTTCTAGATCCAGTGGCATTGTAAGCATCTCAGCACTGGTAGTCTCCGTGTGACTTCTCCAGGTCCAGGTTTCTGGCCGCCTTGGGGTGGTTCCATGTGGCTTCTCTTCAGGGATGTCTCACAGGGAGTCAGCCTTGTCAGTTGAAAGTTTCCAAGGATATGATTCAAGAAGGAGAAGAGTCTGTCTCCCATGTCCAAGGAGGAAAGCCAGGAGTTGCAGAATTCTCAGGAAAAGGTCATGCCCACACAGAGACCTCATTGGCTATACCTTGATTGACATGCCAGACTCCACCCCTCCACTCTTGCTCCTCTCAAAACGACACCACATTATATAACTACCACAATTAGTATAATAGCTACTCTGATAGGGATGAAAATGGGCTGTTATGGGAGCTCCTAGATGGACATTTCTCTCCATTGTGATGAGTTTGCAGAGGAAGCTCTCTTAATTGGAAAGACCTGATAGGTCAAGGCAGAGTGGAGGGGAAAATAAGAGCTACATATAGAGGGAAAAGAATTACAGTGGTCGGCTGAAGAGAGTGCTCTATGCGAACAATTACCAGGAACAGAAGATAATTTGAAATAACTGGTGTCCTGTGTCTTGTCTTCTAATACTTACCGAAGCTCTCGTTTCACGGAATTCTAGAGTAGAACAAAACCATTATAGAATTTCCGGTCATCATGGTCATCATTAGATGCCATTGTGTCAATTCCAACTCCTTATGGGGATGGAGTAGAACTACACCATAGACTTTTTCAAAGATGTGGTAGTAAAAATGTTGTGTCCATTTGCCTGGGCCAGCTTTCTCAGTGGATTGGCAGCTAAATCTAATCATCCTCATGAGGAGATCTAACATAATGTGCTCATCTATCTCCATGGTGAGATATGTGATGAGCAGCCAATCAACCGCAAGGAAGTTTTGTCCAGGATTTGGAACATAAATAGGAACTATGGAAAACATTGCTTGCTTTTTTGTTGGAGTTGGATCTTGACGTCCAGCTCTCTGGAGTTGAACTGACAGTCATGGACTCACCAGTAGCGAGCCACCTTCCCTGCTAACCTTGGATCCATTCGCCTCTGCAGTCAAAAGCCTGCTGTCTTCCTGCCAAGCTGGGGTTCATCAGCTCATGAAGCTATACAAGCCAGGAGGAGTCTCCAGCCTAACATCTGACTCACAGACTTGGAACTTGCCTACTTCTACGTTTGTGTGAGTCATTTTTCTTGATATAAGCCTCCCTCCATTATATATAACATATATCTATCTATATAAATGGATATATAGATAAGAGAATTCAGCCTAAGACAAAGGCTGTGATTTTTTTAAAGTAGATCACCAGGCTGGGCTTTCAAGAAGCTTCTGAGAAGTCCAAACTACTGGTAGCTAGTAGTCTAGTAGCTAGTGCTTCATCATTTGTGTCACCCACAGATGGCTTTAGAATCGCAATATTAGAAAATCACTTATTAATATTGTTATTATGAAATTTCAGTATCTTATGAGTTCAGATTAAATAGACAAATAGGCCATCAGACACGAACTATGGTCATCCAGCACTGCTTCTAAAAGGATCTCACTTAAAGTGTTACAAGATCTTGCAAGACAAGCAGGTTTTAGTTTAAAATTATTGCTTTATTAATCCTTCAGTTGTAAGGGATCATACTGTCCCTTTCAACTTCTGCCAGAATTAATTTTTCATGAAAATATGAATTCTAAAATCTTGGTAGTGAAATGACCATCAACAGTATCATGAATATATCAAGCAGAAGTTTCAGAGCAGAGGAAAAAAAATCATATTTCACAATGTACAACAAAGTTTTCAAATTAAATATCATGGTAAGAAACAAGATTCCTTATTAAGAAAGCAAGCAAAAATCACTTCTCTTTTTCCTCCTTGAAACTAAACTTGATGACCATTGTGGAAATTGTGTGAAGCAGCAATCAGTGATGTTTTCTGAGAAATCCCTCAAGGTCTCTCACACCTTCAAATAAGCTGTGAATTGGCAATGGTTAGAGGATAGACCATGGGAGAAAGCATGAGTTTTTCAAGACCTTGTATTCTGAACACTACTAAAATGCTCCTTATTTAATTTGAATAAAGGAACCCTAAATAAGGTCTTACTCATCCTCAACTTACTAAACCAAATTCATCTAGGCCAAATTATTAATTAATCTATGCATCAATTTAAATCATTTTAAGTATTTATCATGTATCCCACATTGTGCTGGCTACACTGTACCTAGGAGTGCTAGGGTAGGTTACCAAAGAAAAGAGTCTAAGTCATGCTACAACTTAAAACAAATTGAATCTTCTTTCTAAATGTTATTTCAGAAAGGAGCCCTGAAAACTGAAAATCAAGCCCTGCATTAAAATTTGAGTAGGAGATAAAGAGCAAAACCAGCTGTCCAATAAGAAATTTGATGAAAGCAAGTGTGGCAGCCATGTGCTTATGTTAATTTCATGATTGAGATGTAGGGGTGGAGTCTAGCCTGCTAATCTGGAGATAGCCATGGAGTAGTCAATGAGGCCTCCGTGTGGGCATGGCTTTCTCCTGATATGTCAGAGAAATCTCGTGATATTTCCCTCGTGAAGATGAGAAACTATCTCCCCAGTTGTTAATCTTAGAGATGATTAATGATGGACAAGACAAGATGGCAGCATCCCAGAAGCTGGAGGAGCCAGCGGAGCGACCACACAGTTTTGTCCTGATGGAGGCAGACCTCTGAAGCTGGGGGGGCCACATGGAGACCTCTGCCAGTGATGAGTTGCTTCTGCTATTGATGGACTCTGAGCCTGGAAGCAAGGAGTCATGTGGAGAGCCCGGTCAGTGCCAGAATTCTGCATGCACTGACCTGTGACTTTGTGAGTTGGGAGGAGACTTTATAGACTGATTTTGGGCATATGGGTTAATATTGGACTTATGACTTTGAACTGGACTGGGCTCATTGTCCTGTTCATCTTGTATATAAAACTTTTCCCTATATCTATATGCATGTCTATGAAATCTGTTCCTCTAGCCTACCCAGACTAACACATTATGGTACCTTACTAGACAAACAAATCATAAAGATGAAAAGTAGATATATGTTTGACTTTTGCCTCATGGTTTTGTTATTTCTTTGGCTAGCCAGAAGTCAGATATGTTCTTGCAGTTTACTGAGTTACTTTCTGGAAACAATGTGGGAAGTTAAAGTTTTGATTACTTTGTTTGGATGCTGTTTTTGGTTATTCCTTTATAAAATGGGGATTCTGCTCAAGGACAATGGTTAAGAAAGTCAGAATGCCTGACCAAAAGCAGGGATCTGTTTTGATGCCTTCAAAGACCTAATTCAATGTTTTTGTGTAAACAGTGGTTTAGATAAGGATATAGAAAAGCTTAATAAGTATTGAACTTAACTGTTTTAAGAATTAAGTTTGATTTCTGACTATGCTGTTTATACTGATTTCTTATGCCTGTTATTGTAAATATAAGGATGCAAAGAAATGTTTATTGGGAAGTAAGAAAAGAGTTTGTAAATCCAGTTAATTCAAACCAAGCATTGACCTCTAGAAGGTTTAGGACTTAGCGTCAAAGACATCTCTGAAGAGATTAACCCCACCTTGTGCTTAGATGGGACTAGGCCACACCTAGAAAGACTTCTCTGAAGAAAGCCCCACCCAGTCTTTCAGAGTACTCAGGATACTTGTAATGTGAGAGAAGATCAGACTGACCGATAAAGAAGGATAGAGTCTATTTCCTTGGAAAATCCAGACTAGTGATTATTCTCAGAAGTGAAGGAATCTGGAACCATGAAGATAACTCCTCTCTGGATCTGAATGTTATAGGAAACTTGTGGCAGGCTGAAATGCTTGTTAGGTGACCATCCAGATTTACTGCTTGTCAGTGAAAGCAGGAGAAATGCGGCAATAAAGAGTCAGCTTGACTTTGGCCACTGACACCTGTGGACTTTGTTCACAGGAAATAGAGAAGATGAGAGCGGGTTGACTGGTCTGAAATTCATGACCTAGCATGAGAGAACTAGGCATGTTGAAAATTTGTTGGGACCTTGGTCTAAAGGGAAGGCGACCAATGGCTACCGTGATGAGGCTAAGTGAAACAGCCCACACTGAGTTGATCGGAACCCGACCAGAGTAAGAGGAGCGATTTAAGTCTGTGAACTGGTGTATATTGCTGCTGACTTTATGGATGGCCTTTCCTGATTTGACTTTGCTAATGGACGCACACTTCACAGGTTTCCAACTGAAATGAAGATTCTTCACATTGAATGATTGGCAATCAAGGTAAAGATCACAGTCGGAGGGTTGGCTTTACCTGACTTTCACAATTACTACAAAGCCACAGTGGTCAAAACAGCATGATACTGGCATAATGACAGATACACAGATCAATGGAAAAGAATAGAAAACCCAGAAATAAAACCATTAGCATATAGACAACTGATTTTTGACAAGGGCCCTAAAAACATCAAGTGGGAGGGCGATGCCCTATTTAACAAATGGTGCTAGAAATAATAGCAATCCACATGTAGGATGATCTCTACCTCACCACATGCATAAGAACAAACTCAAGGTAGATCACAGACCTAGAAGCAAAACCACAAACCATCAGGATCATTAGCAAGAGAATTGGGGAAAATCTAAGAACTCTGACCCAGGGAATGCAAAGGCTAACTGTAATAGGACAGGGTACAAATGCAGGGGAACCTGAAATTGACAAATGGGACTTACTAAGAATAAAACATATGTGTGCATCAAAGGACTTTACTAAGAGGGTAGCCAGGCAACCCACAGACTGGGAGAGGATTTTTAGCAAGGATACAACAGACAAAGGGCTTATTACAAAAATCTACAATACCCTCATTTCCTGCAAGAAGATGAAAACAGATAACCTTTTGAAGAAATGGGAAAAAGAACTGAAAAGAAGTTTCACTAGGGAGGAGGTCCACATGGTCAATAAACATATGAGAAAATGCTCCCGCTCATTAGCCATCAGAGAAATGCAGATCAAAAACAACCATGAGATATCATCTAACACCCTTGAGGCTTGCCCAGATCAGAAATTCAGAGTGCAACAAATGTTGGAGAGGATATGGTGAAATAGGAACACTTCTACATTGCTGGTGATCGTGTAGATATGTACAGCCACTATGGAAAGCAGTCTGGTAATACTTAATGAAAATGGAAGTTGAGTTACCCTATGATCCAGCTATCCCACTATTGGGTATATACTCAGAAGAGACAAGAAATAAACCACAGCCAGTAGTATGTATGCCAATGTTCATTGCAACACAATTCACAATCGCAAAGAGTTGGAAGCAATCTAAACTTCTATCAGTAGATGAATGGATCAACAAACTCTGGCACATACACACAATGGAATACTATGCCTCACTCAAAAGCTCTGACGAGCACATGAAACACATCTCCACGTGGGAAGAACTAGAGGGAATTATGCTAAGCGAAGCCAATCAATCACAAAAGAATAAGTACCGCATGAGCCCCCTGAGGTAAGTAGAAACAGTGTGGTGAGTATAAAAGAGAATACTTCTATACCATAACAGTTGGTCCAAGATGTAGGGTAAAGGGAGGAGAGAGGACCAAACCCAGGGTGGTACACACTGGGTACAACACAGTAATGGGAGAAGGATGAGGGGATAGAGGGGGTAAAGACATAGGGCTTATTTTATTTTATGCTTTCAAAAGTGAAAGGATAACAGAGGGAATGGGGCACTAACCCACCCAGGGGGGAGTACTGGCCTTGTCTCCACAGATACCAGAATGGGCGAGCAGCTCCCACCACGAAGCACCCAACCATAAGGACAGTGTGGACACATGGAAGGATGCAAAAAAAGAGATAACAACAGAACAGGATGCAACCAGAGTCAGATGGACTCCATTCCTAGAAGTGGGCATGGCAGAGAACAGGTTGGGGGAGGGGCCACACCACAGGGACAAAGACAAGAAGGAAGGAAAAGGAAGAGAGCTGGTCCAAGCTCCATGCTGACACATGATACTCAGAGGAATACATCCCTCTGGAGATCCAATGCGCCACAGAAAGGACTGGGCAAATAACAATTCCTGGGGGCATGAGAAAGGGGAGGAGAAGGGGGTGTGGACAAGCACATGGACGAGGGAGGGGGAGCAACAAATGGTCTGGAATCAGTGGAAAGGAGGGTGTGGGAGGTCTGGTAGGGATTAAGCAAGGACAATGATTCTGTGAGGAAACACTGAAACACCAGTGAAGGTGGAACATGATGGTGGGACAGGAGGGAGATGGAAGAAAATAGAGGAAAGAGCTAGAAGACAAAGGGCACTTGCAGAGGTCTAAACATAGGTATGTCCATTCATAAATACAACTATCTATTATAGGGTGGGAATAAATTTAAGGACATATCCATAGGCCAAATACTATGGTAGCAAGTGGACCTTGGGCCCTCTCCCTGGTGCTCCCTCAATGCAAGAACACTTTGTTCTATGAATCTGGTATTCCTTGAGGTTCACTGGCCCAACACGGTCACTGAAGTAAAATGGGTGCACAAGCAAATGTGGTAAAGAAAGCTGACAGTGCCCAGCCATCAAAGGATATAGCTGAGGTCTTAAAAGCCTGAAGATAAACAATAAACCATTTATTTGAGAAGAGACCACACCCATACAGAAGAAGCACAACAGCTAGCATGGCCACATGGTGGTGAAAGGTCTAAGCAATAGACATCAAATGGGGGAAGGAAAAAAAAACCATATCACTGTGTGCACACATCCCCAAGGTGCCCGCTGAGGGAGCAGATGATGCCCAGCTATCAAAAGATATAGCATCTGGGGTCTTAAAGGCTTGAGCATAAACAAGCAGTCATCCAGGTCAGGAGCAACAAAACCCACCATGAAAGAAGTTACCTTGCATGTGCGATCATGAGGTGCTGAAACAATCAGGTATCAGACATCAAAGAACAAAAATCAAAATCAATTGACTCCCACTATTGCTGAAAACAAATGGATACAGAGGCAAACAGAGTAGAAGAAACAATGGTGCCTAGTTACCAAATGGAGTCTCAAAGACTTGAAGATAATCAAGTAGCCATTCAGCACAGAAACAGCAAAGTCCACATGGAAGAAGCACACCAGCATGTGTGATCAAGAGGGGCCGAAGGGAGCAGGTATCAAGCATCAAAGAACAAGAATCACATCATTACAAATGGGGGGGAAGAGCAGGGTGGGAGCCTAATCCCCACTGGTGAGTAATTGGTCACTTCTTTACAGAGGAGTCACGGGGAGGAGACAGACCAGTCAAGGGGCAGCCGGGCAATGATGATGCATACAAGTTTCCTCTAGTTCCTGAGGTCTTCCTCCCCCCCAACCATTATGGTCCCAACTCTACCTTACAAATCCAGAAGGACTGGAGAAGGTACACTGGTGGAGAGGGGAGCTGGAGATATGGGGAAACCAGGATGGATGAGCCCCTTCCGGCCAGTGATTAGATTGGAGCTGCTGAAGGTGTGGAGAGGAGGAGGGGTAGAAAGACAGAACCAACTGCAAGGATATAGACATAAGCTCCTATTTAAAGGATGGGCATCAGGGGAGTGGGTTGGGGGAGAGGTCGGGCGGTGTAAGATATGACAGAACAATAATAGTTTAGAGTATTTAATATAGAGTATTGAGGGTTGGTGGGAAGGAGAGATAAGGGGCAAGGGGGAAGGGATAGAAAAGACGATACTAGGGGCTCAAGGGAAAAGGACGATGATTGGAGAACGATAATGGCAGCGGACATGTGAAGGTGCCTGGCACAATATGTTTATTTATGTATTGTGAAAAACGATGTACAAGCCCCCAATAAAATGATTTAAAAAAAGAGAAATAAATGCAAGCAGTATTGTTTAATCTTGAAATAAATTATAAAATTTTATAAAAAAAAGAAAGAAATGATTGCTTCCTCAGAGCACTGGGTTGGTATAAGTGGGAAATATAGAAATTAGATACCAAAAATGGGGGAATAGAGGCACGAGATGGTTGACTTGCAAACTCTTATAGGTGTCGGACTATATATTCATAGGTTTATAGGATCAAGGTGCAGTAATATTTTGTAACTACAGTTGTAAGGCACAGGATATCTTTTGTTCACTTATAGAAAATTATTTTTAAATGATGGTGACACATGTTGAATTGTATGCATTTTAGCTTTATCCTATTAGGTATTGATATGACTTTATTGTTTCTTTGAAAGTTACATATGGTTACAGAGTTATATTAAAGTGTGAAATTAACAAGGGATGGTTTGTGGCAGCCATGTGCTTACGTTAATTTCATGATTGAGATGTAGGGGTGGAGTTTAGTCTGCTAATCTGGAGATAGCCATTGAGTAGCCAATGAGGCCTCTGTGTAGGCATTGCTTTCTCCTGATAGGTCTGGGCAATCTCACGATATTTTCCTCATGAAGATGAGAAGATATCTCCCCAGTTGTTGAGAGTTAGTCTCAGAGACGATGAATCACGGACTAGACAAGATGGCAGCGTCCAAGAAGCTGGAGGAGCTGGCAGAGAGACCACACGGCTTTGCCCTGATGGAGCCAGACCTCTGGAGCTGGGGAGGCCACATGGAGACCTCTGCCAGTGATGAGTTGCTTCTGCTGTTGATGGACCCTGAGCCCTGGTAGTGAGGAACTATGGGGAGACCCCTGCCAGCTGGGATTCTGCATGCACTGACCTGTGACTTCATGAGTCGGAAGGAGACTTTATAGACTGATTTTGGGCATATGGGTTAATATTGGACTTATGACTTTGAACTGGACTGGGCTCAATGTCCTGTTCCTCTTGTATATAAAACTTTTCCCTATATCTATATGCATGTCTATGAAATTTGTTTCTCTAGCCTACCCGGACTAACACAGCAAGTGTATTCTCAAGGTGATTCTGTACTGTACACAATTAAATTCCTTAATGGGGGTAGGGTAGAGTGGCATGGAATGGCAATGAAAGAGTACGCTGAGAACAAAATTTCCTTCAAGCATGCTGCCCCTCCTTTCCTCATTCGCCTCAGACTCTGCTTTTTTCTAACACTTATCACCATTTCCAATCCCGACCTTGATAATTACTATGACCCCTCACTTATAAATTCCAAATTATTGGATACTTCTTAACATGTATAGTCTAAACTCCACAGATTGTTCTGGAAATGGTTTGAGGTCATTCCATTTAAAAGACGTTAACATGGAGAAGACAGATGCAATTGACTCCATCTCGTAGCTCCCTTTACATCCCTCTTTTTGAATAACAGTAAGATGCAGTGAGGTGACTTTTTTCTCTCCTTTCTCTGTGGATCCTCTGCACATCCATGTCCACCCTGCTGTGAACTAACTAGAGGTACCTCCCTGGGCGTGTGCTTGAGTCAGAGCTTTCCAGGGTTCCTCTGGGCGAGAGGCAGAATGACAGACAGTGGACTAGCAGTGGCAGCAGGGCCTGTGCTGAGCCTGTAGGTGGGCAGGGCAGAAGTGGAGAATGAGTCAAGTCAGAAAGAGACACAGAGTAGAGGAAGGGAGCGTCAGAGAGTGCACCTGCCTTTATTGAGATGAGATGATCTAGGAAAAACATTTGGCATATATAAGGTACAAAGCATTTTTAATACCTGATTCTATAGGGCGCAGTGATTATAGGTAAAAACTTGTAATGTGGCTATCATTGTGCTTAGCGGGTTAGTTAGTTCTCTTTCATTTCTGCTTGACTTAAATTTCTTGCTTTTGTAAAATAGTTCCATGGCATTGCTTCTGGGGCTGCAACATCTTGTAGTTCACATTAAAAAGCAACTTTTCAAAAAATTATGAATGACGGTTTTCCTGTCTGTAGGTTTTGCCTACAGTCTCTCAATCTCTCAATTGAGGAAGAGTTCTCTCTTGACCTTTTGTTAATACCCGAGTGGTTGTTGTGAGACAGGGCCTATTTCAAACTTTAGCACCTCCAATGACTACCTCTGTGATTTATAGCACATTCCTGAACCTGTCAAAGTTTCTGTTTCTTTCATTAACCTTAAAGGACTGCTATGAGAATTAGATGTGAGGAGAATAAAGAACGTGGCATATTAAAGGGCTTAGAGAAATTTAGCTGTTTTTTAAGCATAGACACTTTCTATTTTAACTGTCTATGATACAATTATTTACAAATGTATTTCACCAAAATCGAGTTTCCATTATTTATTTAAACTTGTGGTCATTGTAGACTGGGTCACTTGATTGCTATTTCCGTTCCTCTTTCTACATTAAAGGATAGACACTCCCTTCCCAGCCTGCCTTCCAAGTGAGAGAAAACATGTGACCCCCTTCTGGCCTATTTCCTCTTCTTAAGAAGGAATCATTGAAAGAGCCTGGTGTCCCACTAGTTTGGCCCTAGGCTGCTAATGAAAAGGCTGGTAGTGACACTCATCCAGTGGTTCTGCTGGAGAAAGGCTGGGTAAGCTGGTGCTGTAAAAATTATACCAAAGGAAACCCAGCGGGGAATTTCTACTCTATTGCATGGAATCCCAGAGTCAAAAGTGGCCTAGTAATAATAGCAATAGAGGTCACTGAAGAAAGGCAGGGTCAAAGAGGGCTTATAGATGGCATTTTATTCCCTGATGAAGGGCGACAGATGTGTTTCCACAGCCCTTTGCCCTACTTGGAATACTGGTATGGTGATAAGAACAGCAAAGCCAGTTTGCTACTGTGAGGAAAGGCATTAAAACTAGTAGGACAAGGCAGAATGAACCCAGTTCATTGATGACATTTTAAAAGCATTTTAGCAGCCTGAGATTATCTTTGGAATGTGCTTCTCCTTTGGATGTTGTTGTTTTAAATCATTTTATTCAGGGCTCCTACTACTCTTATCACCACCTTTACATCCATTCATTGTGTCAAGCACAATTGTACGTTTGCTGTTCTCATCATTCTTAAAACATTTTCTAGTTGAGCACTCAGTATCACCTTCTTATCGTCCACCTCCCTCCCTCACCAACGCTTGATAACTTATAAGTTGTTACTATTTCTTTCATGTCTTACACTGTCCAATGTCTTCCTTCCCACTTTTCGGCTGTTCATCCCCCAGGGAGGAGGTTATATGTAGATCATTGTGACCAGTTCTTCCTTTTTCCCTCACCTTCTTCTTCCCCTCCTGGTATCTCACCTTCATTATTGGTCCTGAAGGATTTATCTGTCCTGGATTCCCTGTGTTTCCAGTCTTATCTGTACCAATGGAAATGTACTTTTTTTTATATGTCAAATAAATCCTTGTTTGTTATTCAGCCATTCTGTTATGTGTAAGCAAACACATTCCCAACATATTTAAATCTTATCTTTTTGGTGATAACTGATTACTGGGCAATGTTGTAAGGGAATATTACATTTTGATTTTTAACATGTATGAGGATCTTTACTATAGAAGTACACGGTTCCAGATGATATGCACAGTTTTTATTTGATCATTAAATCTATTCATTCAAAAATACTTTGAAACAAAGGAATAGTAATAATATTTCCTATAAAAACAAGGGTTCTTGGGGGTGGAAGGTTGGACGGGGAGGGCAGAAATAAAGAGGAACTGATACCAAACAGTGCAAGAAGAAAATGTTTTGAAAATGATGGCGGCAACAATTGCACAATCATGCTTGATCTAATTGAACTATGGATTGTTATAATAGCTGTAGAGCTTCCATAAAATGGCAAAAAGAGAAAATACTTTGAATCAATTATTTATAGAAGTGATAACTGATTCAGTTGTCTCCTTTGTCTCTTTGCATGGAATTAAATATCACTTTATAATTCTTAACAAAATCTTTTATATATCTCTTTTCCTTTCCTATTTTTTTTCAATACTGTTATGAATACTATACAAATATATTGACCAAGCCCTATATCTTGTAGAAATGCAATATATGATTATTTTCCTTCTGAGCACCATTCTCAGTTACTCTCCTATTGGGATTTTGTTCTCGATGTTTGCAGCCCCTGCTCTTGGATTAGATCCTTATGTCGTCAGAATGCCTTCTCAGTTCTGGCTCCTTGAAAATACACTCCAGTAGCTTCCTGCATGCATTCTGTTTTACTCCTAGCAATGGTCCCCCATGAGTAGAGTCATCTCAATAGCAACGAACAACAAAGAGTTTCATGTCCTAGAATGCCCCTTCCTGGCTCAAGCCATCGAGGCTTGTTCTTGCTCAAAGAAAAACCCTTCCTCCTTAGCGTGGTGCTTCAGTGCTCTCCACGTCAGTCAGTTGCATCTCGTTTTTAATTCCTACCACTCCTTGCTATTTCTGTTCCAAAATAAACAACTGTCGTTTTTTACCTCCCTAGAGGCCATGAACTTTTCTGCCTTCCTGTGACGACTAGTGTTCATCCCTGAGTTTGGACTGCCGTTGCTTCCAATTTCTATGTGCTAAGTCTTACTTTGCCCCAGAGCCAACACCTCCCATAAAACAAAAACAAACAAACAAACCAGTTTTGAGAGGAGGCTGACTCATGGCAATCCCATGAGTATCAGAGTAGACCTGTGCTGCATGGGGCCAATATTTTCCAGAGGACGTCATTCTCTTGCCTCTAAGTCTTTTTAGCCTATTATACCTTACTTTGCCCCTTCCTGGAATTAATCAAAAAAAGCTCTGGTGGCACTTTGGGTCAGGCATTGAGTTTTGATGTTAGTGAGTTTGGTTTGGCTTCATTCATTATATTTGCTCCATTCGCATGCTTGGACCATCGACTCCTTGAGAGAAGAATCTATCCCCCCCCCCGCCCCCCCCCCCATCAGCTTTGTGTTTCCCACAGTGAATAACATAGAAAGTAACAGGTTAAAAGTATGTAACACTTGTTCATATAATGAAGTGTCTTTGGCTGGTATGAAACTCTTACACCCATAGGTTTTCTTAAAAAATCATTTTATTGGAGGGGCTAAGCCCTGGTGGCGTAGTGGCTGAGTGCGGGACAGCGGCCCAATGGCGTGAGGGTTCAAATCCAGCAGCAGCTCTCCAGGAGCAAGGCTGGGCCTCCCATTACCACCAGAGGGCAGTGATGCCTCCTCCCCCACCAAATCATTTTATTGGGGGCTCTTACAGCTTTTATAACATTCTATACATCACTTGTATCAAGCATGCTTAAGTTGCCATCATCATTTCCAAAATATTTACTTTTTAGCTCTTGGCATAAGCTCCTCTTTTTTCCCCATCCCTCCCCCACTCTCCCAATCTTTGATCAATTATATAGCTATTATTATTTCATCTCTAACACTTTCCATTGTTCCTCCTTCAGCCACATTTCTATTATTTATTCTCTTTGGGAAGGGGGGCTATATACCCAAACTGGTGATGGGTTACACCTTTCTCTCCATGATATCTCTACTCCCACTACTGTTTCTAAGGGGTTTATTGATCCTGAATTCCATGTGTCAAGAGTTCTTATCTGTAACAATGTGTGTTCTTTAGGCTAGCCAGATTTGTAAGGTAGAACTGGCTCATGGTAGTGGGGTGGGGGTGAGTTGGGGAGGAAGCATTCAGAAACTAGAGAAATGATGTGTGTTTCATCAGTGCTATACTGCACCTTGGTTGAATCGTCCCTTCCTTATAACCCTTCTGAGGGGACATTCAGTTGTCTACAGATGGGTTTTGGGTCTCCACTCCAACCCCTTGCATTCAGTTGAGATAATTATTTGTTTGGGATCTTTTGATACCGGATACCCACTCCCATTGACACCTCATGATCACAAGGCTGGTGTGCTTCATCATGTGGGCTTATTTGCTACCCTGCTAGATGGCTGCTTATTTAACTTCCAGCCTCTAAGACCCTAGATGTTATATCTTTTGATAATCAGGCACCATCTTCTCTCTTCACCACATTTTCTTATGCACCATTTTGTCTACAGCAATTGAGTCAGGAAGGTATTAAAGAGAGCTAGATTATTAGAACAAAAAGTCCTTTGAACCCATAAATTCTTGATGAGTGAAAGAATGATTTTTATTGTCTGATGACAAAAATATCATTCATATATAGGTCCTTAATAAGATTATTTGAGTGATTGGTTATCATAATGGGGAAGATGAACTTGCAAACTCATAGTAAATAATGGCATAATTTTGCCAATAACACAATTAAATTCATAGCTTTATTTGTGATTTCTAGAATTGATCAAGATCAGGGAATGATGGGAGAGGATAGATAAACAAAAATATGACTCAATAATGGGTTAATGCTGGTTCAATTTCTTTGCTTATAAAATGTTCAGATAAATCATTATTGCACATTATCTCAATTTTGTTCTATCTGTTACCTCATAAAAATTACTTGGAAAAACAAATCTCAATATGACACTTGTTCTTTTATGAAAATCAAAATGACGAGATTACACCTGTAGAGATGTTTCACATATGATAAACATCTGGAGAAGGCAGCAAAGGACTTTTAACTCCAGATCCAGGGTGCACAAGTGTCATGTTTTAATGAAGGACAGTATAGTCCTCACGAGTGCAGCCTCGGCAGTCAGCAGCCTGGGTCAGAGCTGAGGCCCTGCTGCTTTTGGCGATGCTGGTCAAACTTCACTTTCATGCGCACCCGTTCATTTGTAAAATGGTAATAGCATCTGCCTCCTGGAGCCTCAGTAAGAATTCATGAGCTGTCACCTGAGAAGCACTTTAAAGAGTGAGTATCAAACACGCATTAAATACTCAGGAATTGATAGCAATTGTTTTTAAGGTAGCATCCATTTTAATATGTTTTTGAATTTTTCCGATTGACAAGACTTGAATGCTGTAGTCGCTAATTTGAGAATATTAACAGTGAAGGGGGAGGAGTCTAGTGGGATCTGCCTTTCTATGCCTTCATCTTCCTGTTGGCAAACCTGGAGACAGGCTGATCTCTGTTTCACCTTCCTGTTGTTGGGTTACTTGAGCTGAAGGAACCATGTGGAGACCCATACCAGAGTTGGGATGCTTCCACTGCCACTGGATGCACAAGACTTTCCACTCACCAGCCTTTAGTCTTCCTGCGTTCAGCCTCCTTGCTGTGCTGCATGAGTCCAAAGAGGAATTTACAGACTCGTATTGAATAGATGGATTAATATCACACTTACGGACAATATTTGGTCTGGGCTGGGATGTTTTCTCAATGTACGATTGTTCTTGGAGATAAAGCTCTCTCCTGCATATGAGTGTCTCCAGATTTGTTTCTCTAGTCAGTCTGATCTAACACAAATATCTGCTCTTTTTATTTATTTAAATAACTATGGTGTTTTGCCTCTAGGTAAGCAGATGAGTGCTTAACCACTATACCACCAGAAATCCTTTCCATTCTAATTTATTTGAATTTAAAGGTAACACTTAGCGATAAATAGCAACCGTATATGGCAGAGAAGATCTGCCTGATTTGTGTCCCCAAGGCTGCAGATCTTCATGGGAACAGAATGCCTCACCCATTTATCTCAGAGTGGCAGGTGGGTTTGAATCACTGACCTTGGGTTAGCAGTCGAATGCACAACCCACTGTGCACCAGGGATCAGAGTCAACTCAGTGACAGTGAGTTTGGCTTGTTTATTTTTTATTTAAACATAAAAACAAGCTAGTACATTGACCATGTCAAAACAATTATTTTCTTATTCTTTATCCTGGCAAATCTCAGCATAACATGCCAAAATAGGTTTAATGCTGGCAGTCTGGAAACTTCTTTGATACTATGACCAAAAATATCACTCTAATCAAAGAGTGTCTCCCACAGCGTTACATGGTCATTTAAAAAATTTCCTTTTAAGAACTGTTGAGTTGAAATGGGAGTTTTACAAAAGCTGTCAGAATGACATGGCACTCAGTTACCAACTATTTACTCTTCTGCTCTATTTCACTTTTGAAAACTTTTATAAATCCAGACCACATGGTGAAGGTTAGCACCAAAGAAGTACACAGGTGTGGTAGATACATAATTTCATGTCGACTTGATATATAAAAATGTAGGGACGAAGTCTTGCCTGATAATCAGGTTGTAGTCCGATGGGTACCTCCTTATGGGTGTGGCCTTCTCATAAGGAGGATCTTGCGAACCTCCCCTGTCCTCTCTGTCTTCACTTCCCTGATGGTCATTGTCATTGGATTCACACAACTTTGCACTTACCGGATTGGGAAGTGCCTGCATACTGCATCATTGCATGTGGCTGTGTAAGTCTGAAGAGGGGCTTATGGACTTGTACTAGAATTATGGGCCTGAGTTGGAGTGGGCTGAGATGTTTTCCAGATACACAATTACATCTTGAGATAATGCTTTATCTTACATATACGAGTGTCCTTGGATTTGTTTCTCTAGTCAATTCAGCGTAAGACAACAAGCCTTGCGTTTTCACAAGGGTTAGTAAAAAAGTATTGCTATAAGACCCTAGAAACTCTTATTAAACAAAAATAACAAAGCGATGATGTGTCTCATTATCTCTACCTAAAGCTATACATTTCTGAAGGTGGGACTTCCATCCCTTTAACCTTTCCCAGAAATATATTGTGCTATTTGATTTACAAACCACATCAAAACGGCAGTTTTGGCATCGTGAAGGGGCTCAAACTGCATTCCTTTTCAATGTCATTTGAGTTGGGGAAGAAGACAGAGTCTGAAGAGGCAAGATGAGGTTTCAGGACGGATACAGTAAGGTTTTCCAGTGAGATTCCTGTAGACCAGTTCTTGCTGCTCTGCAAGAGCACACAGGGGCATTGATCAATGGAAACCATTCCTTGGCACAACTTGCCTGGCCTTTTTCTCTCCAATGCCCTTTTCAATGTTCCTATAACTACCTCCTGATAAGCTATGAATTGGAATTGACTCAATGACAGTGCAAGGGAGAGAGTGAATTAGCTCTCCTGCTTGTTCTGTGCCTTTTTCGGAAACACCTCTGGAGACCTTAAAAACCACCCTAACCATATGAGCTGACCTTTCTCTCTTAAATTTAGCTGGCCTAGCAGATCTCCTCCGAGTCACTGTCTTGATTGTATTGTTTTAAATAAAACATCCTAAATGAGACTATGACAAATGTATTACTCAGAGAACTGTGCACAGCCAACCATACATTATAAAGACATGTTTCAACACATTTTGTTTGCAGTGGAACTGTGCATTTGAACTGGAATCCTAGCAAAATTTCTTAACTTATGCGTGTAGATAGATTAGTCAGTAACTATGTGGAATGGAGTATTTCTTAACATGTGTCTTCCCAGTGGGGCCGCTTGAATATCATAACTGTGTCATGGCTATGATGTGAAGACCCTCCTTCACAATTAAGATGATTAAAAGGTTGTTCAGGAGACACTTTGGGTTACATTCCTCATGGGTATCTGTAACATTAACATCAACCATAAAAATATTTTGCATTTTTCTGGGAAATAAAACATGTTCATCCTTTTAAATTCCTCCTTCGTTTTACTGGAAGCAATTGTATGGCCTGTTGTAAGGCGGGCACTGTATTTGTTGGTGTGACAGTATTGCCATCAAGCTCTCCATATCACCCCCTCAATGTCCTTTAAAGGAACCTGTGTCTGCCGAGTCATTTGGTTTGCTCTCTGCCCACAGAGTATGACCCTAACTGACTCGGAGCGAGCTTTGGGGAAGGGGAAAGTTGTGAGTCAGGCTGTTTGCTTGTTCACAGAGACAGAGCACAGCATTCGCTATAAATAAAGCATCTACTTGTTCTCCCTATTGTTTTGATGCTGTCTAATAACCAGCACATTTTGTCAGGATCCT
>PVJH01007445.1:0-92968 GCA_004026705.1 Nesogale talazaci | reverse complement strand
TAATGGGTCACAGAAAGAACTGTGCAAACAACAACAGGATGGGGCATACTGGCTCCCTACTGAAGCAGACAGCGACACAGGACACTTCGAGAGTCACATGGTGGGGAAGCATTGCAGACTGACACCCTCCCCCCCCCCCAAAAAAAATGAACTGAATCAAGAAGGGAAAACTCCTGGTCAGAGTCAGGAGTAAGGAATGACAGGATCAATGGTTCCTGGGGGGGCACGGGAGAGGGGAGGAGAAGGGGGCGTAGACAAGCTTATGGACAAGGGGGAGGGGGAGCAACATGTGGTCTGGAATCTATGGAAAGGAGGGTGTGGGAGGTCTGGTAGGGATTAAGCAAGGACAATGAATCTGTGAAGAAGCACTGAAACGCCAATGAAGGTGGAGCATGACAGTTGGACAGAAGGGAGATGGAAGGAAATAGAGGAAATAGTTAGAAGGCAAAAGACACTTGCAGAGGTCTAAGCATAGGTATGTCCATACATAAATACAATTATCTATTATAAGGAGGGAATAATTTAAGAACATATCTATAGGTCAAATACTAGGGTAGCAAGTGGACTTTGGGCCCTCACCCAGGTCCTCCCTCAATGCAAGAACACTTTGTTCTATGAATCTGGTATTCCATGAGGCTCACTGGCCCAACATGATCACTGAAGTAAAATGGGTGCATAAGCAAATGTGGTGAAGAAAGCTGATGATACCCAGATATCAAAGAATTTATTGTCTGGGGTCTTAAAAAGCCTGAAGATAAGCAATAGAATATTTAACTGAGAAGAGACTATACCCACACAGGAGAAGCACAGCTGCCAGCGTGGTCACAAGGTGGTGAGAGGTCTAGGCAACAGACATCAAACGGGGGGGGGGGGGCGGGGAAGCACAAACACATATCACTGTGTGTACACATCCCCAAGGTGCCCACTGAGGACATGTGGGAGCATGAGAAAGAGTGGTGGAGAAAGCTGATGGTGCCCAGCTATCAAAAGATATAGCTTCTGGGGTCTTAAAGGCTTGAGCATAAACAAGCAGCTACCTAGCTCAGGAGCAACAAAACCCACCATAAAAGAAACTCACCTGTGCGATCATCAGGTGCTGAAACAATCATGTATTAGGCATCAAAGAACAAAAATCAAAATCAATGGACCAATTGACTCCCAATATGATCGCTAAAGACAAATGGATACAGAGGCAAATTAGAGTAGAAGAAACAATGGTGCCCAGCTACCAAATGACTGAATGCCTGGAGTCTCAAATACTTGAAGATAAACGAGTTGCTGTTCAGCACAGTAACAGCAAAACCCACATGAAAGAAACACACCAGCCTTTGTGATCAAGAGAGGCCAAGTATATATTGTTATTATGTGTTTTACGCTGTCCAATGTTTCCTTTCACACACATTTCTGCTATTCGTCCACTTGCAGGGGGCCAGAGGTGGGGGTGGGTATATATCCAAACTAGTGATGCACCCCCCCCTTTTTTTCCCCTTCCCCCTACCTAGCTATTCTTTGCCCTCATGATATAAATACTCCGACTACTGTTCCTAAGGGATTTATCTGTCCTGAATTCTATGTATCCAGAGCTTATCTGTAACAATGTGTGTTCTCTGGTCTACCCAGTTTGTAAGGTAGAACTGGGTCACAGGAGTTGGGGGGTGGTGGTGTAGGAAGCATTCAGTGACTAGGGTAGTGATGTGTATTTCATCTGTTGAATTATAACACTTCTGGGGGGGAGGGATAATCAATATTCTACTGGTAGACTTTGGGTCTTCACTGCAACCCCCTCATTCATATTGATATAGTGGTTCATTTGGGATTTTTTGATACCTGATCCCATTGGCACCTCATGATGACACAGGCGAGTCGATGACATATGTTGATCAAGTTGATATAAAACCACACTTAGCCACTGTTGTCAAGCCCATTCCATCTCATAGTGACCCTTTAAGAGAGTAGAACTTCCCCACAGGAGTTTCAAAGATGTAAGAGGAGGAATAACGTCATAAGGGAGTGTGAGAAAGTCTTTCAAGCAGAAGCAGCAACGGACTGACACAACGTTCTCCCTCAGAGAAGCTGCGAGGTTCTAAGTACTAACCATTTCATCAGCAGCCAAACACTACGGCTACTGCTCAAGTTGGCCGGTGATCAATAACCAAGCAGCTCCGGCAAATGAGAGTGACAAACAAGGAACACTGCTGGTCTCTCATGGGTTGTCTTCTACAAATGGAACTTAATGCATAAGGACTGCCGTTTCTTCAGGAGAACAATCTTTCTTCCCTTATTTCCAGACGCCACGAAAGAGAGCTCATTGAATTATCCCCTTAATCCCTTTAAACCTAGACGCCACAATAGCGGATATCTATCATTAGTATTCACAAGCCTGGCCTGGTCTTTCCCTCTTAAAGTGATCTTTATAAATAACAAATGAGGAGGCCTTTTGGCAAGCTTCTGCTAATATATTCTATGTTTTCTAATTAGAGAAAAGGGAAGACTTCCAGGTTCAGAAGGGGATCTCTTTCTATAACTGTACGAAGCCCAGTTTGGGAACCATCTCACAGAAGGAGTTGGTCAAGAGCTGGCTGAAGACCAAACGGATCTGGTCACAGCAGAGTCTTCTTTCCTGTGGCTGCTCAGGAACCTTTATTTTCCTGGAAGTTGCCATACTGACACCCTTACTATGACTCTGTTTGAAGAAACCTTCTATACCGCTTCCTTCATCCTCGTCCTTAGATCTTTGGGTTATATACTGAGTTGTGCATTTCACATTTTAAAATATTTTTTTCTTATGAGTGTAAGTCTAACTTGACTTTCATGGAGCTGCTCCAATATTTAGTGTATCTGGAGTGTGTCATAGTTTTGGATAAGTGTGTGTGAGGTGCTTGGACAGAAACCTACACTATCTTTGTGTCTGCTATAGGGCTTGCCCTTCACTACTCTGCCTTTGAAATGGTTGCTGTTAAAATACAATGCACAGGCCATCTTCTACAGGTATGTTAAGGGAAGTTTGCCACTGTGATTATCACACCCCAGCCCACCTTAGCATGGTTCTCTTTGTTCCACTGTCCCGACTAGCATCTAACCCGAACACTGGACCCTCTCACCTGAGTACCATTTGAAAGTCCCATGTTCACAATACTATTGACAGTGAGCCAGGCATAGCATGTGTAATGTGTGTTCTGTATCCGTGAACTTACTGATGTACTACTGTAGTTTCTGAAGTGGGTTGATGATCATCCTCATTTTCTAGATGTGAAAACTGAGCCACAGGAGACTGAGTGGTTTACCTGAGGTCCCAGTCATGCTTTGTACTCAGAACTTGTAGTTGACGGAGGCGGCGCCATACACACAGCAAAGTCAGGTCCCTGTAGGTGGTGGTGCTTGAGTAGACCAGATTGCAGAACTGGAACTTCCAATGGAAGCAGAGAGTGACGTTCCAAAGACTCATCTGCCCTATTGTCTGGGTGAGATAGGCCTTCTTCACCACTGGTCTTTTCCTCCTAACCTTCTCCTGATCAGTAAGTAATGAAACAGGGGTTAGTGTAATGGAAGGAAGAGATGTGACCTTGGATCCACCATTCACTACCTAATAAAACCAAACCCAAACAACTCGCTGCCATTGAGTTGATGCTGATTTATAGCATCCCCTTAGAGCAGATCCATCTGTGCGAGAACAATCTGTTAACTTCTTGTTTGTTTGCTAGAGAAATATATGCAGATAGCTGCAACTTTAGAAGCGACCTCCCCAACAGGTGTGCTAGTTGAGCACTATCATTTTTATTGTAGATATTATTAGGAACATTCTATAAACTTTAAGAACCTCATAATGATATAAGTTTGGTTCTCAGTATTCATGAGGGATTTGTTCCAGGACCTCCCCAAGGGTATTCAAATCAATAGATGCTCAAATCCTTTATATAAGAGAATACAGTACTTACAGATGGCTTGTAGACATCCTGTGTTTGGGTTAACTCCTCTTTAGATGACTTAGAGGTCATATCATGATCAAAGGAAAAGATTGAAGTTGTCAAGGGTTGCATCTTGTTTGGATGCACAATGGTCATAAAAACAACAGTCAAGAGATCAAACAATGCATGTCATTGGGTAAGTCTGCTGCTCAAGACCTTTTAGATGAGTTAAAAAGCAAGGACATTACTTTGAGGGCAAAGGTGTACCAGACCGATGCCACAGTATGTTTAGTCACCTCATAGGCACGTGGAAGCTAGACAATGAATAAGGAAGACTGAAGCAGAATTGATGCATTTGAATTACGATGTCCATGAAGGATATTGAAAGTACCATGAACTTCCAAAAAATGAATGACTCTGCCCTGGAAAAAGTACAGCTAGCCTGCTCCTTAGATGGAAGGGCAAGGCTGGCAAGCTGTCTCACATACTTCAGACTTTTCAGGAGAGACCAGTCCCTGGCCATGCTTGATAAAGTACAGAGTCAGTGCAAGAGAGGAAGACGTTGGACAAGATGGATTGGAACAAAGACTGCCTCCGTGGCCTCAAAGAGAAGGACAATTGCGAGGCCCGCATAGGACGTGAGGGTGCTTCGTTGTGTGGCACACAGGGTTGCTGCGAGTTGGGAGTAGACTCAAGTTCACTTGGCCACAACAACATATTACATATGTCTAATACCATGCAAATGTGATGTAAGCAGGACTTGACCATCACTTTTAGTCTTTGAAAGACCACTTTGACCACTGAATTGCCCTCTCTCCCACACCCTTCCAATAATTCTGATAGAGGATTATGTGAGACGGGCTAGCCACCCCTGGCGATGGAAATCTGGCAGAAGCTTCTGTGCTGTCCATTCTGATCTTGTTTCTGCCACTGTTGAAAAGTAGGGGGTTAGGGAAAAGAACCCAAATGGATATACTGCTAGACGCTTTCCTACTGAATAACTCAGATAAACTTTATATATTATGTTTGTTGTCTCATTTAGACCACATAGCAATTGTGTTAGCTGTCTATTATAGATGAGCTATTGTCAAAGAGGCTAAGTAAGCTGTGCACAGGTCTGGTTCTGTCCATGCTCAGTAAGTGGTGAAATCTGGCTATTTATTGAAGTCGAAGTCTGACTTCCCAAAGGCATGGCATCTAGGTTGTCCATTGTTCTACTGGTTAGTGAGGCAGGATCCAGATTCTGGTGGTAGGTATGTGACTTGTGCCCACACCAGTGAATGTGGGTCAGGGCCTGACTCTCCTTTAAGCACCAGTCTTGTTAATAGACCTATATGTCTTTGCACTGCTTTGGAGGGACAGCTAGAGAAGGGTACTGTTATGACTTGGAAAAAATTATCTGGGAAGATGCAACGAGAGGGAGTACTTTCATTTTCTAATTGGCGGCTTAGTGAATCTTTTTCAGATGTTCTTGTGAGTGCTGTGTCTGATTTCAAATCATACCATTAACTCTGTAATAGTAATAATAGTGAAGCAATATATTCTTCAATTAGTTTAGTTGTTGTGAACTTTGGACAGGAAGACAGATTGTGTTTTTCCTGAATATCTAATTAGTTTGTGAATATCTAAGTTTGGAAGATAGATTCCTTTAATAAGGGAGTGGCAACATATAAACTGATATTTTCTGAAGTTGGCACAACTTTTGTCTTCTCGTGTGTTACAGCAGTAAATTTAAATCTTAGTCTTGGGGCTAATCATTGTTTCAAGGGCATCACATTTATCATTCCACTGAATCATCAAGACATTTCTAAACCAAAGACATAGTCAGTTTCCAGTGAGTTGGCTTCTAATCATGGGGTCCCCACATGCTGCAAACTAGAACTGTATTCCCTGGAGGATTTATCACTGCGACTCTGTCCTTTGTGGGACTAGAGCCCCGTCTTTCTCCTATGGAGTGGCTTGTGACTTCAAACACCTGACCTTGTGGACTTCCTACTTCTATTGTGTTACAATCTTAGAAACCACTGGGTCAGTTCTAGTTTGTACTACAGGATTTTTGTGAGGCAGAATTGACTGGATGACAGTGAGTTTGAGGTTTTGAAGAGCTTAGGTTTTAGTCTATTCATCACCTACTTAAGCATTCTCACTTTTCTTGTGAGGAAAATGAGGCTATTTGCTCCCTTAATGATTTACAGTCTTGAAAATTCTGGAGAGGGTCACTGTGGGTTGCAAACAACTCAATGGCAGTGCGTGGTATTAACTACAAAAATAGAGTATTTTTAAAAGTGCATTTAAGAAATAAAAGCCCCTTGTAGATGAAAATGTTTTCCCTCCAGAAAACCAGGCTACTTCTTCCCCCCTGCCCCTCGTTATTCTTTTATTGAATTCTGTTGTAAGTTAAATGAAATTGGAAAATGCCATCTGATCTTCCCTGGATGGCCCTCAGGGAAAGGATTCTCATAGGTAGCCTAGGCAGTGATCAGAATTAGATAAAGCACAGCGATTCTACAAACTGTGGAGAACATATTTTTTAAGTGAATTTCCAACTCTTCTTGAGTTTCAGGTGGGTGGAGAGGGGGAGGTGGACATTAGATAGAGATTCTGTATGGAGGGGTGCATTTCACCCTCCGTTTGTTAACCTAACCGTAGGCATGCTTATGGAGTAAATATGAAGCATGGCAAGGAGACTTGGTTGATGTTTTATGTTTTTGTATATTCATGTATAGCCAACAGTCACACAAAGCAGACTTTCAGCAATGTTCGCAAGAAAGGAGGCAGACTTCAAATGTGCAAACCACCATTGTGTTTGTCACAGAGTGTTGCTGGAGGAGGTGTGTGTGTGTGTGTGTGTGTGTGTGTGTGTGTGTGTGTAAAAATTTCTTGTCAAGACTATAATCCATCAAAAGAATCCAACTTGAAGGGGCAGCATAAATCAACATTCCCTCCATCCTAGGGCCCCTCAGGACTGTCGGGTCTAGTAGACCCAGCAGGTGTGAGTGGTTAGCAATTCCACCAGCTCCTTCCCAAAGGAGGCCAATCCATCTGGACTGTGTCCTCCTCTGACAACAAGTTGCCAGGAAGCAGGGGTTGCCCTAGACACTCAAGCATTACTGTCGTCTTTCATAGGAGACAGCAGTTAGCAAGGATTACCAATAACAAGAGCCATGCTCAAGTCTAAAGGGGACTATCAATTGACTTCTCTGCTGTCATGGAATAAGGTGAGATGGTCTTCTGTTCTTTATGTAGCATTTTATGGGATCTGGGAGGTGGTGGCCTCTCCTTCAATGTCGGAGATCGGCACCTTCTGCACAGTCAACCCCTCTCAGCGTCCAACACCAGGCCGTTGAGCTCATCTGTGCCACAACTATGAAGGTTGTGCACCCCTTTCACTTCAGACAGCTTCCACTCTCCCTTGATTCATTCTTTGTTTGCCCCACATTCTGATTAGCAAGGGATGTGTGCTGTTGCTTCTTCTCACTTTCAGTCCTGCCTTGCCAGCCAAGGAAGATTTCAAAAGATTTGCTCCTTCCATGTCCTTCAGGGCAACTCAACTCTGAAGAGGGCGCGCTTCCTCGTTCCTCCTTGGAGGGCCTTCCAACCTGGGGGGCTCATCTTCCAGGAATAGCAGCCCATGCCCTGCTGCTCTTTGTAAGTGTTCAGTGACTCTTCCCTCAGAAGTGGACTGCTCGTTCTTCTTCCCACTCCGTCCATTGTTGGGCAACTCTGCTGAATCCTCCCGGCTGAAGACCCTGGGGGTGTTTGGAAACCAGTGGCACACCTGTCTTCCAGCATCAATCACACTACGATGAACAGGACACCATGCGGGGGGCGGAGCCATCCTAACTAGAACACTAGGTTCCCAATCAGCGGTGGCAGGGATATCAGCCGAGGGGCTAGTGCATGCGACTTCTTCTAAGTTGGGAAAGAGTTTATTAAACACACGTTTCAGATGGAGAGAGTGATGTTTGGGAAGTCAATGCAGTAAGTCGTCTTCCTCTCCTCCCTTTTTCAGTCCCTGATCCACACCCCTCTTCAGAGCAGCTCGGTTCATACAAAGATGGTTTAGGGGGGCCCCTACCAACATGTCACTGTCTCCTGATCCCATCATCATGCTGTGAAGAAGCACAGTGGTTCTTAGACAATTGTGAATCCAGGGCTTCAGAGAAGGAGGAAATAGGGTGAGATCCAGGCTGGTTGACTTTACCATGACAGAGAGGGCCAAGAACGTGTTTTCCTGAGCTCAGGGAAGTTTTCTAACCTCGCCGAACCACCTCACGCGACATTTCTGTAACACTGGCACATCATCACACCTTCCTGATGGTGCTTTGAGCAGCGTCTTATGCAGCCGTCCAAGTTCCGGCAAGTTAACAACTCAGGAAAAGGAGAACAACCAAAGGCAGTTGTTATCAAATCCTGTCTCACTCAGAGGTGCTCCCTTGGGTTCCTAATGACTCATGTTTCAGACAGAGATCACCAGGCCTTTCTTTGACAGCACCCCTAGGAGGACCGGAGTCTCCACCTTTTAGAGATTGTCCACTGTTTGGGATGCCAACGACCCAAAACTGTGATACTATTCTTTATTCTCTCACTCCTCTGTATCGCCGCTGATAGCTTGTTGATGTTTGGGTTAGCAGAATTACAACTGTGCATCTCAGAATCACATGCCTGGAGTGCCCCTTCACATTTTTGCATGAATCAATTCAGTTAGAGTTTTCTCTTCTAATTCCTGTATGGGAAGAGTACATTGTGTACATTGTGCCAGTGCCCCGGTGGCTCAGTGATTACCCGCTGGACTGCACTTAGGGACCACCAGCTGCACCCTGAGGGAAAGACTGAGGAAAGAGTGCCAGTCTCCTTGTCTTCCGCCTGGTTGATATCCTCACCGCCTGATTGCGGACTTCAGCCCCCATCTTGTGGGAAATGGACTTCAATTGCCCCTGGGATGCTGGGGGCTCTGGCACCTGCACTGGCTCTGCCTAATGCACTTCCTGCACAAAGAGCTGCTGCTCCTGCTGCCCTGAGGACTGTGCCCAGTGCCCAGTGCCCACAGCAGCACCTGTCAATGCAGTTTCTGCATCTGGAGGGTGACAGTGCTGCCCAGATGTGAATAAAACAGCCTCTCTCGCACTGGAAATTATTTTTCTTCTCCTAACAGTTTGATTGGCATGTAATCCACACATCATACAATTCACTAGTTCAAGCATATCAAAAAGAGTTGCAAGATCATTACCAAACTCAGACTTAAAAAAAAAAAGTTTGAGGTCATTTTCTTCATTCTTGTACATGACTCCTTATCCCCCACCCCCCTCCTCTGTCAGACCCCAAAGAACCATTAATTCCAAACCCAGAGTGTTCCTGTCTCACACAACTTTAAACCAGGTATCTTTTCCTTTCTTCTTCTTTTTTATATAGGATATATGAAGGATAATAATAAAGTCTGATGACTTACAAAAAAAGGAGTTACAGTTTTGGAAAATCGGGAGGGTAGTTCTACCCTGCCCTAGAGAGCCCCTGTGAGTCAGCCTCGTGGCTTTGGTTTGGAATGGAGGGCAATGCATTGTGTTTGGATGGGGTGTCACAGAGCTTCATGGGAGACCTGAAAGTAGCGGCACTCTGTGAAGGTTACAAGGCTTGGTTTCAAGGCAAGACAAATACCAAGAAAAGGTTTTTTCTTTGCTGCAAATGCCTCTGTGTCCTGCACCATCATTTGAAACTGCTCAGTTCTCCGTGGGGCCCTCTGGTCCCTCATGATTTCTTATTCCAAAACTGGAATTGCTAGCATTAAATTGAGAGAGTTCATATGGACCCACTGTTCCCATTTATATCAGTGCTAAATTCAGTTAGCAGAGAGTTTCCTAATGAACATCTAGAATGTCACCAGTTCAGGAAGCCAGGGGCTGCCTGCCCTTCCTAGATAATGTGTTTATAATGCTTCCCCCACCTTCCCTTATAAAACCTCTCCAGGTCTTACAGTGGGATCACAGAAGGCCTTCGTTTAGTTATTTTCTTCTCTTCATAAAGGCTTTGTACAGAGTAGACATGCATGGAACATATTGGAAATGAAGCTGAATAATTAACACATGCATATCTATTCATTAAAATTTTAATTTTTGAGTACAAAGCAGAATAAATTATCGATCGATGATACAGCATGCCATAGTCATTATTTTATAAAGGTCTGATTTCCATCAGATAGTTTTGATTGCCCATTCTATTGAATGAAGATCTCCAGCTGATACGCCACATATTTTGGGGTTAAATTGTTTTGTCTCCCTAGCAGACCTACAATAACATCAACAGAGATGCTATTTTTCAAGGTGTAATAGGTATTTTGGTTTTCAGACTTCCATGTTCTAAGATGGATTGGGACCAGGCTGCAGAAATCAGCTCTGGCATCGGGACGGCTGTAAGATTGACAGAGGACCATCCAGTGGGGATTCTCTTGCTCCTAGGGTCGCTATGGGTCAGAGCCGATCGGGTGGTCCCTCACCACAGGAGTGTGATTCCCATTCTAAGCATACCCGTCCACACACTTCTCACTCCCACGTGTGTGCTGAGAACCCACGTGGCCTCCCTGGAGTCACAGGGCTAGAGTTTGGCCTTTCAGTGTTCAACACACTGCGGGGTCCTGGTAGTGAAATGAGTTAAGGTGGTGGGGGGGGGGTGTCTAAACTCCCTCGCTGTTCTGGGGAAGAGCAATGTGAAAGTCTACTTCCTTAAAGATGTACAGTCTCAGGAACTCTAAGACTCGGCAGAATGGCCATGAATTGAATCCACTCCATCACAATGGGTTGTCCATTTTGGGGCCTTTTGCATGTATTTATTTTTTTTATTTTGACTCCTCATTTACATTCTGTTCCAAATATGAGTATGGTACATAGGAAAGTGGTGGTCTTGATATTTTTGAGTTCTGGTCAACACAGTACCCACTGCATAGGAGGCACTGTGCTAGGAGTTATGATGCAGGAGAAGCTGACATTGCGAAGCCATTGCCTGACCGAAACGAAGAGGAAGTCACCTATGATTTTTAAAAATGTGGCAGTGGATTGTAGATTTTCTTTTCAAGCATTGTATGTCCTGCATTGAAAAGTGACCTGTGCGGATAAAGCCTCAGGCGGAGAATTTATGAGACTGATATTCTGTCCAGATCCCCTCTCTTATGACAGTCTCGAAGCCTGGCTACTGGGACGTCAACTGTGATTGTGTGCAGCTGTAGCCCTCAGGGAGCACTGCTTTTGGACACAGGAAAAGGAAGCTCCCAAGACTTGTCCCCTGAGGAGGGGCCTGGAGCCATCACTGTTGAGAAAGGAGCAGCCCTTAGGACCCTCTGCATCCCAGCTGGCGGCCGGGCTCCAGGACCCCTTGCAGGATTGGCTGAGACCTGCATTGGGGATCACTTTTTCCCATGTGACCCATGCTGCCTTCCTCACTTCCTTACAGAGGACCTCCCACCACCCTTTCCAGAAAACCCCAGGCCTGCAGCTCTCCCTTGCAAGGTATTTCCAAGAACTCAGCCGGACAAGTCCCAACGTGCTTTCCTAGGGCAAGGAAGCAACAATCAGATGTCATGGAAACAATGGCAACCGTTTTGAAAGGATTCAAATGGCTTGGGGACAGATGGGCATTTGGATGACAATCAAGGGAAGTTTTGCTACGAAGGTTACACCCAGGCTTAAAATAACTTATGAGAGGACAAAGGAGCATAGCAGTCCTGGAGAAGGTGGGCGATAGGTGGCACCAGAGGGCAGTGATATTAAACAGAGATTGCATATGCCCTTCCCACCCCACCCCCCATTAAAGAAAGCAAGTCTAGTTTTTTTATACTCATTTTTAAAAATCACCAAATGCTAATGTGGGAGGTATCTTTTTTCAGCTACAGAAATCACATTGTGGCCTTGAGATTCAAGTGCTGCAGAAAATTAATAGGAAAGCACCTCCCACTTGCTATTCCTATACAACTCATTTCAAGGATCACAAAGTGACCTTTCCTTGTTCCAAAGAAGAACTCTATGAACTAAGGGGTGAGCATGCCACCCCTGGAACAGGGACCAGTGGACAATGTCTTCAGGTGGATAAATGATTTGGTTAACGATGCATTTGTGAGAAGAGCAGCTATTTCTTGATGAATTGGGCTTGAAGTCAAATTCAAACTCAGGGATTTTTCCTTACCACTGAAAGGTATGGAACTTAATAAAAAAACCATATGCTGTAATGTAATCTTTCAGCATGAAGATCTAGCTATCATTTCTTATTTATTTATTAATTCAATACCAACGTATTATTTGGTATGTCATATCAGAGGAACTTAGGGATTTACTTTGTATTTTGCATAATAAAAGCTATTTTTACTGGTTATTACTGCAGTTATATCTCTTTTTAAAAATAATTTTAAAAATAGGGTTTTTTTTAGTTATCTCTTGCTTATATGTGTTAGTTTAACATTCTAAAAGTAGAATGAACTCCAGAGATATTTTCTCAAAACATAGTCAAATGTATGAACCAAATATATATGTAGAAGTAGTCATCATTCTTACTTAAATTGCCAACAATAAAGTGTGTTAATTATGTGGATATTTAAAATGTTTTCAAAGCATTTAAAATTTTCTTGGTGTATGCTTTCACAGGGATTGATTTTTTTAGAACTTATGTTAGATTTATAGACAAACTTCAGTGATAGTACAGTGCTCCTATATATTCAGAACCTAATTTTCCCTATAACTAATATCTTACATTATTTTAATATCTTTGCTACAATTACGAACCAAGATGAACCAATCAATATGGGTTCATTACTATCAGCCAGGGCTTTTGAACTATTTAACTCTGGTTTGAACTTCCTGCTGAGAATTTATGGAGAAAGATAGATGTTCTAGTCTGGTAAAGACTTACAATCAGTCTTAGAAATCCACAGAGGCAGTTATACCTGCCTCTCCATGATTCTGAGTTTACTCGATGGAAGTGAGTTGAGATGATTTGAAAGAAGAATGCAAACTTTTATCAGGGAATCCAATGAAAGGAACCAGTTTAAAGCTCAGTCATTAACTTAAAGTTCATATCCAGTCAATTTTATCATATCATGCCAAAAGTACACACTGTGAATTACATATTGATTTACATATTGATACTAATCTTGATCACTTGGCAGAATTAGGTGTGTCAATTTCTCTACTGTACAGTTCTCTCCATACTCTAATTTACCTTTCCATTCAGGGCTCTTTGAAAGGAAGTCACAATGTGCATCGCTAACTTAAAACTTTTAGAGTTAGTTTCTACCTCCTTGAAGGTACTTAAATCAAATAGTTGGACTTTTTCCTGATGATAGATTTGTCACTTTTCTATTTATACTTGTTATGGAGTAATCTATGTCTTGCAAAAGGTGTTGTGAATCTTAACTGCTATACTGTGGATAAAAATAGATCTCCAAGAGTCAAAATATGATTTAAGTCTGTACAGATTTGACATGTTGAACACTAGTGAATCTCAGTTGAAAGGAGACAATACCAGAAACAAAAATACAATGTTCACTTGTGTCATTGACTACGCCAAGGTATTTGACTGTGTAGACCATAATAAAGTGTGGATATCCTTGAGAAGAGTGGGAATTCCAGAACATTTCATTGTGCTCATTTGGAACTTGCATGTGAATCAAGAGGCAGTTGTGCAAACAGAGCAAGAGAACACTGCAGGGCTTAAAATCACAAATAAATCTTCATTATGTGTGTGTGGGGTGGGGAGAAGGTGGGGACAGTGGTGGGGAAGTATAAAAGGGAGATGATGTCAGGAGTCTAGAAAGAAAAAGAATGTTTCAAAAATAATTGTGGTAAAATCATACAATTCTTGACATGATTGAACTATGGAATGGTATTAATATTAAATAAAAAAAGAAAAGAAAGTTGTATACCAGGATTGCATCCTCTCACCATATTTGTTCGGTCTGGATGCTGAGCAAGTCATCAGAGCAGCGAGATTATATGAAGAAGAGTGTGGCATTAGGATTGGAGGAAATCTTATTAAGCAACTGCAGGATGAAGAGGACACGATACAGCTTTGCCTGCCGAAAGTAAGGATGACTTGAAACACTTGCTATGACCTTCAGGATAGATAGATTACAACTCAATGTCAGAAAGACCAAAATTTTCACAACTAGACCAATAGCTAACATCATGGTAGAGAAGAGGCTGACATTGTCAAGGATTTCATCTTGCTTGGATCCACATTCAACACTCATGGATAGTCGAGTGATTAAACAATTCATTGCTCTGGGTAAATCTATTGCACAAGTCCTATTTGGCATTGCAAAGAGCAAAGATGTTACTCTGAGGACTAAGGTGCACTTGACCCAAGTCATGGTGTTCTCTTTTGCATTCTATGTATGTGAATAAGGAAGAACACAGAATTGATACAATTAAGTGGTGGAGCTGGAGAAGAATATTGAAAGTACCATGGACTGCTCAAAGGACAAACCGATTTATATTGGGAGAAGTCAGACCAGAGAACTCCTTAACACCAAGAATGACATCACTTTCTTTGCATGCTTTGGACATATTGCCAGGAGAGACCAGTCCCCAGAGAAGGACATCATGTGTGGTAAAGTGGAAAGGTGGTGACAAAGAGGAAGGCCCCCAATGAGTCGGATCCGCACAGTGGCTGTGTCAATGGGCGCAGGCATGGGGGCAATTGTGAGGATGATGCAGGACCATGCCGTGTTTTGTACTGTGGTGCACTGGATCCCTAAGGATAGCCCCTAACCACCACCACCACCACCACAAACTATTGTGGATCTAATCCTATTTGGGATTCAGGTTTTCTTGTTGTGTTAAAGAATCTTATCAACACTGAGTGTGTCTTAGACCTTCGATATTTGCAGTCAACAGATTAGGTACAGAGAAACAAGCAGACATGTGAGAAGACAGATGCCATGCCACATGAAAAACACCAAGGGACCTAGGAACCAGAAAAACAGACCCAAAACACTGCCACTGAGTGGATTCTGGCTCAGAGCAATCATCCTGAACAGGGCTGAAGGGTCCACTATCAGAATGAGAGAGAGAGAGAGAGAGAGGAGAGAGAGAGAGAGAGAGAGAGAGAGAGAGAAGAAGAAGAAGAAGAAGAAGAAGAAGAAGAAGAAGAAGAAGAAGAAGAAGAAGAAGGAGAGATTCCCCTAGAATCTGCTCTCTGCATTGGGACTTCATGAGTCCTGACGGTGATAAAATAAGTCTATGTTTGCTAAAACCACTCATGTGGAGTATTTTTGGTATCACAGCATTGGAGAACTACGAGATCACGCTGTTTATTTTGTTGCTTGGGTCACTTCACTTTGGGAACACTTGCGGTTGGCTGGCTTCTGTTTTCCTGTGACATAGCCCCTTCTCACATTTTGCCTTTCCCCCTTTCACTCTCTCTTTTCTCTCTTTCTTTGCATATTTCCCGTCTTCATCCTAGAATTAGCTATTGTTTTCAAGGAACTCTCATTCCTTTTATTGGAGACTTATGTAAGATCTGGGAACTCAATATGTTTATTGGTATTCAGGAGCATTTTAAATGACATCATAGAAAATTGTTCATAATAATCTGAAATGTAAAAAAGCCCGCACAGTGTGATATACTGAAATTTGATAAAGTATGATTATATATAGATGTAAACTTATTAAAATACAGGAAAATGCGAACACATAAATAGCATATTTAGCAAAGGACTGTGGGGTTTGTGGTTAAACTTTGTCTCCCTAAATATGATGAATCTGATTATTTGTAATTAGAAAAAATATTTTTAAAAAGAAAAATTAGGTCAGTCCTGGTAATTTTACCCATCCCCCTAGACAGTATTATTAAGTCCTTAGGCTTCACAACCTCTCCCTGTACATACAAGGAATGGAGCCAGACATTGTCATTAACGTCTGTTTTGAGTAGAGTTTGGGAAAAGTCATGTAATAATGGAATTGTCCAGCAAATTACAATATGTTTAACTGTATTTAAAGTATAGAAATGACAAGAGCATCAAATTTCTTATACCTAAATATCAGTTATTTGGATTTTTACCCTATTATCCTGAGGTGAAACTTTGAACCCTAACTCAAAAATGTCCTCTGAACTCTTTAAGCAAGGGTACAACAGAATGACATGCAGCCTGGTCCTGTCCCAGCAGCACAATCAGGTTGATATGCCTTAGCCTATTGTAGCCACTCTGTCAGTCCATCTCATTGAGAAACTTCCTCTTTTTCTCTGACCAAAATGACTTTACCAAAATAAGCTCTAGCATAGTCCACACGTGAAGTCCTGTCATCCTCATGTGTAAGGAGGATCTAGTTACACTTTTAAGAAAGATTTATTTTTACATTTAATATACCTTTTTAGATACATTGTAGCAACTCCATGCAATTTTTGTGAAAAAGAGAGAATTTCCCACAAAGTTTTAGAAATATGCACGTTTCATGAACTTCTTGAAGACCCCCCTGAGACTTCAGATGCATCAGTTCACCTCTGATCTTCCATGTCTTTCCCCTGTTTTCACATGCGTATAAGGCATTTGAGATTGTCAAGTACAACTGGGTTCTCAAAAGAGTACCTTTACTTTTTAACATTTGAAAGAGCTCCTTTGCAAGCACATTTGATTTCTTGACCTCTGCTTCCATGGGCATTAATTGTGGATCCAAGTAAAATGAAATCCTTAATCGCTTCAATATTATTAATGTGACATTATCGTTAGTCCAGTTGTGAGGATTTTTGCTTTCTTTATATTGAGGTGATAGGGATTCATGTAATTCCTCTGAAGTCTGAAGTCTTTGAACATCTTCACTAAGGGCCTGGAGTTTTCTAGCCTTCCAGCGAGCTAGATGTGTCCTCTACAGCTGCAATATTATCCAAAATAGTAGTTTAGCTTAATTAGAAAGGAATGTTCACTTTGAGAGTGAGGCTCTCTCAAGATCTTTATGGGATCATATTGATACTACAATCCCAAAAGGTTAGTCTGGAAGTTTAGGGTTTGTGACTAATTGATATTAATGGTGGAAGGGTAATTCTAAAAGGAGAGTCAAGTTGCTACATACTTGAAGCATATCATTTTTGCCACTGACTTATTACTGTAAAAGATGTTGCTTTGGTATTTTTTGGTGCATTTTCAACTCCAACAAAAATTAAATCAACTATTTTTTCAAAAAGCATCTAATGCTTCCGATAGGGATAAATATCCAAAGATGCAGATAAACTGGCGTTCCTTGTACTGGCTTGTGATTGAATGGCTGCCTGGTTCAGGGCTGAATATCCACATTGTGGAAATCCATGGCACCGACCACAGCAGCCTACTGATTTCTCGGGAAGGGCCCATTTCCTAATGCAGGATGCAATTAGATCAGTGTCACGATATCCGATTAGCAAGGTAGGCACTGGCTTACACAAGTAAGCACAAGTAAATTTCTGCTTCCCTTGTTTATTAGGTAATCTGCCTTTGAATTAGTTTCTTGATGGGGAAATAGCCTGGCTCTTTAATTCCTGTTTTTCTGACCTTCTGCTTTTTAAGTACTTGTTCACCTTTGTTCTCTGCACTCTCTGTTTAGAAGAGGAAACATGAATCACACACCCCAATTTTATCTTTTCCAAGAAAAGAATTAATACTGGCCCTTCTCAGTTATCCTGAGACTATCTTCCCACCACAGGCTACAGGGGCGGATTACTCAAATGGGTGGGTGTAGGTTCACTTCCCTGTAGGCACCAACCTGATTTTGCTGTGTTATTTTCCTCCCTGCCCTTGTGTTTTTTCTTTCTTTTTAAAAAATCTCTGCCCAAGGATAGTCATAGAATGTCAGATTGAATCCTAAGATTGCTGGAAACTTTTTACTATAAACTGGCCACATCAAACCACTCCTTTAAGATCTAGAAAGTATTAATTTCTTGAAAATGCTCTGGGTATTTCCAGTTATTCAACTAGCTCTCTGTCAAAGACTGGCTTTATGTCAGGCACGATGCAGTTACTGAGATCTTAACCTTAGTAAGACACAGCTGCTTCTTGAGAGGCTTATAGGGTTGAGAAAAGGACTTGGTTACCTTTAGAAGGGTTTTCACAGGACCCAGAGACTATAACTCCTTCCCTCCTGCACTCTATCCCAAGTGAAAGCCGAGATGTGACTCTGAACTTTTTAAATCATTTTATATCAGACTCTATGTTCATAGCCACATATTCACAAATACTTACAAATATGCCAAGAAACCGATGAAGAGAAACTCAGATCTCTTTCATTTAAACCAATGACGTTAACATTTTGACTCACCAGAAAAAGTTGCTACCGTGTTTCCCCAGAAACAAAACTTAAAATAAACCCTTGCAGGATTTCTGAGCATTTGCACAATACAAGCCCGACCCTGAAAATAGGACCTAGTGGTGGGCATGGCTAAGCAGCGTATCTGCACAACCCATGTATTTGGACCAATACGGGCTGCCCTGCCCCATGGTGACAGCTGTCATCCCAGAGGTGACCAGAGAGGTGTGGGCAGCCCCACCAACAAGGTGGGCTCCCCTGTCAGTTCCCAGCCATCCTGTGCATGCTGCCAGCTGAGGCTTTGAGGGAGAGGAAAGTCCACTTAGCGAAGTGAAGAGTGGGACCCTCTGTTTTAGGGACTGTGTGTCCCCAGGGGGACAAGGATAGCTTTGACTGTCATGTGACTCAGCACTGTGTGCTTCTCTCTGCCAGAACCAACCTAGTACCTATTCACTTTGGATAGTGAGTCTTGTGGATCCAGTGGCAGAGGAAGCATCTCAGTGCTGGCAGGGGTCTCCACGTGGCTCATTCTAGCATAGCTTCATGTTTTTGTCTTCAGGAATGTCTTGCAGGGAGTGTCTTTGAGTGTCCTGCCTCCAGCAAGCCCTTTGCCTCCTTAGCAGCACCAAATGAAGTCATCAGGCTGCAACCTGATTGACCCCACCCCTGCACACTTAAGTCTCAAATTGACAAAAGATTATGTCAGTACCACAGACGGGATATAGCTGAAGATCTCTTAGTCTATCGTGAATGAAATGCTTCACTAATTTGTAGTTTCGTAGGCTAGGTTATTGGTATTGACGATATAGTGGTCAATTCAGCAAGGTTGGCAGTTAGAAACTCCCAGGAGGAGAAATGTGAGGCTTTCCTCTAAAGAGTTATGATCTCAGAAACACACAGAGGCAGCTGTACCCAGTCCTATAGGATCACTGTGAGTCAGAATCAACTTGCTGGCAGTGAGTTGAGTTGACATTTTCCTCAACAGGAGTAGTAAACTTTTCTGAGTTGTGTTAAAAAAAAATTCAAGGAATGTATTGCTGAGCCAATAGAACATTAATAGTATAACAGGTATTTTGTGGCCGGGGCTACAAATATATTCAGCAATCATGAAAATTGCAGACTAAGCAGTAGACTGTCAGCTATTATGATAGTGCATTATATTTTCAAAAAATACCAAGCTCACAGTTCCCTCTGTCCCTCTCTCCATCCCCACCCAGTACATCCTTTATACAATGAGATAAAATGCCTTCTTTTCAGGACTTGGACATTTCTGATGTTGGATGCTAGTTTGAGTTTGCTATTTATATTGACGTTAGTTCTTCTATATTAGATTTATTTTAATGGTTTGTCTTATGGGTAGACAGGATTAGGTGTCATATTTATCTATTTTTACAGTAGCTATCTTTTTGTCTATTCCCCTTGGGAGAATGCACAGGCAAAGATTCAAGGATTCACTGTGGGGAGTGATTATGACCTAGAAACTAGAACTAGTTGTCACTGGATCATCAATAATGACCCCCACAGGACTGTGCTGCATAGGCTTTTTAATGTGTGATGTTTTTGGAGTAGGGGTCCTTACTATACCTTGTGTGTTTACTGTAGTTTGTTTAATTGGACTTTCGTTGCTTTTTAGTGAAATTGCCATACACGCCCTTTCTGCATTGAGTGGTACTATTGATTTTTTTTCATTGGACCAGAAGGAATTCCTCAAATCATACCAGGCAGGTGGGCATCACATTTCTTGGCAATATTCCTGCCCACACAGAATAAAAATTCTTTTACAGTACATGTGTGGAAAGGGAAATATTGGAATAAGACTATCTTAAAGAGGCCATTATTTTTATATGTAAAATTTTATATTATTTATATGTAAAATAAAAATAACCACTTATATGTCCCCATGGTGTTCATGTGTGCATTCTACAATTTACATTGTAATGTGCCATATATTTATATGTCCGACCTGTCCATTTTCATTTTAGAAAGACCACAAGTATTCTTTGTCCATGTGCCTTATATGTTGGTTGGCATTGCCTGCATGGGGCAAGCTGATTTTAAAAATCATCTTCTGGACGGTGACTAAGGAGCCAGTGGCCCAGCGGTCCTGCACTTGGCTGTGGTTTGAACTGAGCAGCTGCTCTGCGGGAGAAGAAGGGGCAGTCTGCTTTCATTGAGATTCCAGCCTGGGAACCCCAGGAGGCAGTTCTCTGTTCCACAGGATTGGCAGCAGTCAGAATTGACTTGGTGGCAACGGAAGAAGTTATGTAAAAGATCTTACTTATCTCAATCGTGTCTTGGTTAATAACGCATCATTCGATGGGCAGATTGCCAAATTATGGATAGATTTGAACAATATATGCTACAGTGCTTACTTGGGAATTTAACTAACCAATGAACATTATGGGGTCTGATACTTTATGTTCTCTCTTGATCCTTTTTGTATACAAGGGAACTTCAAAAAGTTTGTGGGAAAAATGGAATGAAAAGATTAGGGGATTTGTCATATTTGTTATTGGTCAAAGTTTGTCATATCTGTTTTTGGTTAAAGATAAATTTTTATATTTATTATTGGTCAAAGGCAAACAATAGATGGTTAGGAATATAATTATATATGGGGGAAACAGAGGAATGAAGTTTTGAGAAATCAGAGTGAAAGAGTATAAACCCCAGAGCCAGATGGTACCAACAGATCCTGGCTCTGCTACTTGCTAGATATACGATGTAGGGCAAGTTTTCAAATCTCCCCATCTGTTAAAAAAAAATCGCTAAACCAAAACCACTGCCATTGAGTTGGTGTGAGCTCATAGCGAGCCTGCAGGACAGGTAGTGCTATCCCTCTGAGTCTCCCGTGTGAGCTCATAGCGAGCCTGCAGGACAGGTAGTCCTGCAGGACAGATAGTGCTATCCCTCTGAGTCTCCCGAGAAGCTGTTGGTGGTTTTGAATTGCTTGTCTTGGGGACGGTAGCCCAGCACCCACCCGCTATGCAGCCAGGGCTGTCAGTAGCTCCCTGCTCCCACGGCTCCTCCTTGGATCAATGCCTTTGCTCTTTCCCAATGAGAAAACTAAAGAATTATATGTGTGTTAAATACTTAAGCCAAAACCAGGCACCGGGAGGTGCCCTATAAACAAAATAGATAAATGCTGTATTATTCCTCTATGCAGCAATTTTAACTATTCACTACCATTATTATTTAGAAAAACTCCGGCTGTTTAAATTCTGGTTCCTTCTGAACCATCCCACACTCCCAGAGGTATGTAAGTGCAAGTGCAAAGGTCATTTAAGTAGGGAATCCACCAGCAAGAATTTAAAAAGCAGCCCAAACTGCACACTCTCTATGATGGTTGATAGCCAAATAGTGTTATGGCTTGTGTTGATTTCTGCCTCCTTAAAAGATATAGTGCAGATCTAACACCCAGAAACTACGAATGTGAACTTTTTTGAAAAGAGTCTTTGAAGGCCTTATTATGTCACATTGAAGTTGTTGGGGGCTCACACGTGGCCCCAAGGAATCCTGGTGGGGTCATGGTTATGCACTGTGCTGTAATTCACATGGTGAGCAGTTTGAAACCACTGGCTTCTCTATAGGAGAAAGAGTGGGTTTCCTACTCCCATAAATGATTATAGTCTAGATAAACCACAAGAGGTAGCTGTAAGTCAGCATTGATGAGTGAGTTGAGGCAAGTGGCCCTAACTCATTGTGACCCTGTACAAAATGGAATAAACTGCCCATGATTAGTTGCAACAGGGTGAACCTTATTCCCTGATCCCTGGTGTCATTATAAAAAGAGGAAAAGAGACCGACACACAGAGGAGATGGTCTATGACTGGACGCGATTGGAGATTGGAGTTATGCTGCCACAAAGACTGCCAGGACCACCAGAAGCTAAGCAAGGAGTAAAGGAGGATCTTCCTTGCAGAGAGATGCTGCTGCCTTCAACTCATCTTCAGAATCACACAGCTCATGTGATGTTGTAAAATTTCAGACCTTCTGTCCTCCAAAGAAAAGAAGGTGGGCTCTATGAAGAAGGATGTAAAATCAGAATCAAAAGAAGGCTTATTCACAACTTGCGATTTGCAAATGATATAACCTTGGCTGCCGAAAGTGAGGAGGAATTGAAGCACTTGCTGTTGAAGATCAAGGATTGTAGCCTTCAGTATGAATGGCAGTTCAGTGTTAAGAAAAACCAAAATCTTCACAACTGGACAATAGGTAACATCAGTGGTAAATAGAGAAGTTGTCAAGGATTTTATCTTGACTGGATCTATGATCAGTACTTATGGAAGTGACAATCAAGAGATTAAACAATGCATTGCATTTGCTAAATCTGCTGTACTTTAAATCTCCTCCAAAGTGTTGAAAAACAAGGATGCTACTTTTAGAACTAACATACACCTGGTGCAAGTCATGACATTTTCAACTGCCTTCTAGGCAGGCCATTGCAGGGGGTAAGTCTGCTGCCAAGACATTTTCAAAGCATTGAAAAGCAACCTACTTTGAGGAGTAGGATGTGCCATCATATTTTCATTCACCTCATGCTTATGAGAGTTGGACATTGAATAAGAAAAATGGAATAATTATCTATGTAGTTGAATGTGACAAAGAATATTGAAAGTACCATGGACTGCTAGATGAAGAAATGGGTCTATCTTGGAAGAAACAGGGTCAGAGTGCTTCTTAGAAGTAAGGATGTTGGGACTTCATCTCATCTGCTTTGGACGTGTCATCAGGAGACATCAGTTCCTTGAGATCATGCTTGGTAAAGTATGGGGGCAGTGAAAAAGAGGAAGATTTTGCACATGACGGATTGAGATCGTGGCTGTATCACTGGGCTCAACTATATGGACAGTTGTGAGCATGAGCAATGCTGCACACTGGGTGGCTATGAGTCAGGACTAACTCAATGGTGTGTGAGGCCAGGTTGACTAGAGAATCAAATCCAGAAACATTCATCTAGGTATAAGAAAGAGCTTCATGTCAAAGAGTAATTGTGTATCATGAAAACATCTTAGCTCAGTCCAGATCAAGTCTATAAGTCCAATATTAGTTCATAAATCCAACGCTGGTCCAAAATTTCCTCTTCAGACTCATGCAGCACATGCAATGCAATTTGCCGATAGAGGAGGATCACAGGCCAGTAGGGGCAGTATTGTGGATCCAATGGCATGAACCTGCATGACAGGGTGCTCAGGTCTCAGCATGGTGGCTCACCAACAGGAAGGTGAAAACAGAGCGGGGGGCCGGGGGAGGGGGGGAGTTTCCCAGGACACGCCTTAGGAGAAGCCCATGCCCATCCAGAGGCATCATCTGATTGACAGACTAGACGCCACCCCTACACCTGTCTATAAAGTTAACATGAAATCATGTAACCGCCATAATGGCACCTAGCAACAACAATAGCCTTCAGGACTCTGAGATAATAAATGTCTGTTGGTTTAAGTCACCCAATTTGTGGCCTTTGTTATGGCAGCTAATGCAAAACAAAGAGATAAAAAGTTTTCCCCTAATTGGATATATATATATATATATATATATATATATATATATTTATACATATTATTGAAAAGCACTTTATTATTTCATGCAGTTAATACTTAAATAGGAATGATAAAAGGCATATACAAAACTAGAGTATATGAGTTTAAAAAATGGGAGATATTAAATAATACAAGAAAAAAATCAAACTTATTTAAGATATTTCATTTTTGTGTGGTTTTCATTATAATTAAAAAAATGAATTGGGATTAATACATATAGCAAATCATGCCATAGTTTAATCATGGCCAGCAGAATTGTACCTTTGCTACATTGTTCCTTGTTACTAGAAGGTTGTCATACTGGCTTTCTTAAATACTTTTGCACTCGCTGTTTCTTCTGCATAGAAAGTCTTTCTTTCAGGATTTTATTTTTTCTCGAATGTCTGGCACCTCCTCATTTTTTCAGGGTGCAGCAGAATGTCCAAACATCCAGACCTGTAAAACCTATGGTGCTTATGTTCTGCTCTCAAGTCTGCATTTGGGTGGTCCCTGCTAGGTCTTGTAGTGTTTTGCATTTTCCTTTATCCCTTGGCCAAGAACCCTGACGAGTGTTGCTTCTGATTTATAGCAACCCAATGTGCAGCAGAATGAAACACTGCCTCAGCTTGCCAAGATTACTGTTCTATTTATTGATTGCTATTTATTACGCTGACTAACCTGGAGAAAATCCAACCTTGGATTCACCCCGTATATACCTCTTCTTTCTAGGACTATGCATGTGTGCCATTGTTCTTCTAGGCCTGACAACAATAACCTTTGTTGGTGTGTTTTTTCTTATTTTGTAGTTGACCTTTCTTTTTCTCTCCAGTTCCACTTTTTTCTCCCATGGGGAATTTTATGACTTTGTTTATGACATCTATTATGTCACAGTCCCTCATTACCACATTGCCAAAAGGCTGAGGTCAAAGATAACCACCTTTTCTTTCCATATAGGAACACAAAAGAAAGCTAAGTCCTCATGCCATATATCTGTGGATCCCTCCTTATGCTGAAGATTTTCCTGTTCATTGATTCACATGTGCTTAATGTCCTAATTCCTACAGATATTTACAGATTTCTTCATGAATGAGGGAGGCAATTTTAAGAAACATCTTTTTTCCCTGACCTGATGTACTATATCACAGTATTTTACTTTGCATTATCCATAATTCTACATAAGTAAAATCATGCTATATGCCTACTATCTTCCTTATCTTGTTTCTTTTAATATAATGATTTTAAGATTTATTAAGGTCATTTCAGGTTTCAGTACATTCCTTTGTACTGTTAATTAGTATTCCAGAGTTGCAACAATAAAGAATTCCACTGAAAAAATATTAAGTGACACAGGAAGCCTCAACAGAAGATGACAGGAATATGCCATGTAAATGTACCAAAAGAAGAAACAGGCTCCCGGAATTGACAAATGTCAACTGAGAGGTTTCAGCAAGTAGCTTGAAGTGCTCGCTCTTTTATGACAAGAAATTTAGACGCTCACACCTGGAACGACCATCAGGAAGAGAACCCTATGCATGATTGTTACAAAGAGGAATGATTCAATAGAATGCAGAAACTATTGAACAACATCATGAATGCTACTTAAGGTGGGGTTTTTCTGAACATATTGAAAAAATGGTTTCAGCAGTACATTGAGAGAAAGCCCTCAGAAATTCACATCAGATTCAGAAGAGCATGTGGGATTGAGCAATAATTGATGATATCAGATGGGTATGAGATGAAAGGAGAGCATATTAGAGAGATGTTTGCCCATGTTTTATTGTCTCTGCAAAGACCTTGGATGGTGTGGATCATAGCAGGAATAACATTACGAAGAATGGAAATTCCCAAACATTTAATTAGAGGCATGTGGAACCTGTACATAGACCAAGGGGCAGTTGTTCAAACAGAATATGGGTTAAAATCAAGAAAGATGTACACCTCGTTTTATTCTTTCACTGTACTTATTCATTATGTATGTGGAGTAAACCATGTGACCCCTGGTTCCATGGACTATTGAAATAAGAATGCAGCATTAAGATGGCTGGAGTATTCATTTATAACCAGCAATATGCAGGCCTTGTTTGATGAATCTGAAGAGGACTTGAAGCACTTCTTGTTGAGGATCAAAGACTAGCACCTTTAGTGTGGTTACACCACCTAAAGAAAATAAAATCCTCAAAATTGGATCAAAGCAACATCATAAGCAGAAAAAAAGTACTAATGTTGCCAAGGATTTCGTTTTACTTGGTTTCACAATCAACAAAGTTGCCTTGGAAGAAGTCAATCTAGAAAGTTCTTGAGCAGCATAGATGGCATGACTTCATCTCACTTATTTTGGACTCGTTATCAGGGTGACTACTTCCTGGAGAAAGACATCATGCTTCCTTGAAAAAGAGGAAGCTCCTCAACAAGATAGATGGCTATCGTGGTGATGACCATGAGCTGAAAACAGCAACAATGGGGATGGTTCAGAACTAGAGCGTTTCATTCTATTGTACAAGTCACTGTGAGTCCAAACCAACCTGAAGGCAATTGACAGCTATATTCTAGTATTTGAATATATACTAGATTTCTTTATCTATTTACCAGTTAATGGATGTGTGTTTTATCCAATGTGCTATTACAAATAAGGCTGGGAACTTAAAATGTACTATTGCTTCTGATAGAAACTTCCCTCAATGCTTCTTACAGTTTCACAATTTAAGGATTCGTGTTTTTAAAAAGACTGTCTTCTAAAGACTTCCCAGCATTAGAAAATGTCCAGAATCCCAATTACATCTTTAAATAACTGCGTTTTTTTTATCATATTTTCCTCATTGCTTTCCTTCCTCTTTTTTCATTAGTGTCTCACCAAAAAATAAGCGGGAAACAAAGCAGCAAAGAAAGGTGAAGAATAATGTACTAAATTGGAGAAATCTGATTTTTGCTTATTAGAAGACGTCTGCCTTCAATCCTGAGTTGAAAATTGCTGCAGTGTTGTGAATTTTCAGTCATGAATGTAGGCTTCGTTTGAAGAAAATGATTATAAACATTTCTCTGAGTTTTTTTTTTTAAATAAGTCTTTTGCCTGGGCGTTTTGAGTCATAAGGAGGTTGATGTCTGTTATGCACAATTTATATTTTTACTTTCTCTGCCTATTTTCAACTAGTGAGAGACTGTGGTTGAGTGTTTCCTTTTTTGGTAAGTATGTAACTTTCTAGCTTTACAGACAATTTACTGTGCTGGTTTGTGCTCAACGTTGCCTCTCAAAGCGGAAGTGACTCATTTATATAGTTTAACGCATAGGTGGTTGAGGAATGTGGTTTTCAGGTAGAAATACACTGTCAATCCAGAATAAATGGAGTTTTATAGCCATGAAAATCTAAAGGATATCATTTTCCCCAAGAATTTAAATTGGGGTTTACAACTTCAAAAGTTGATTCTGTGTTTGGAGAAGATGTTGGAGGCAAATTAAAAAGTGATATGAATGCCCCGATTGTGGCAGTGACCTAGTGCAAGAATGGCATGCTCTTTGACGTTTGTTTTCCCTTTCTAAAAAAGAGAAATGGGACAGTGCAAGTTTAAGCAGGAGGAAGTGCAGGTACAGTGTAGGCATGCTGTGCAAGATCACCACGCCAAATTCTAAGAGGTCCCAGGCTTGTGAATTCAAACAGAAATTGTTGTCTGTGTTCTGATAAAGAAACGAGGAAGTGAGTTGTCCTGTTATCTTCCTCTGCAGACTTTTTAATGTTCTAAAAATAATGGCATTGTCCTTGTCTGGGCACCATGAGAATTTGAGATGCAGACAGTACATTGTCCTGCACCACAGCTTCCATTCTCATCCTGAGAAAAGTGGGAGCTTAACTTGCTGGTCCGCTTGAGTTAAATAATCATAAGCATTCTCTGAGACCTTTTATTATTTTTTTTAATCTAAGCCTCTTGAAGGGGCATTTTGATTAAAAAGAGGTTTTGGGGGCTGAGCCCCAGTGGCGTAGTGGTTGAGTGCAGGACTGCAGACCACTGGCTTGGTGTTTCAAATCTGGCAGCAGCTCTCCAGGAGCAAGGCTAGGCCTCCCACTCCCACCAGAGGACAGTGATGCCCCCCCAAAACAACCAAACAAACAAAAAAGGTGTTGATGCTCTTTTTCCCTTCTTATGTACAATTTAAAATAGTGATGTTTTGTTAGTGGTTTTAAGCATAGTTTCATTCACAAAGATATTATTAGTGTTAGTACTTTAAGCACGACTCGCTCTTCTTGGATAATCCAAAACCAAACACACTGTCTTTGAGTCTATTCCAACTCGCAGCAAGCTTGTAGGAGAGAGTAGAAATGCCCCATAGGTGTTCCAAGACTATAATCATTATGGAAGCAGATTGATATGCATTTCTCCATAGAACAATGGGGGGGGGGGCGGAGTGGTGGGGGGCTTGAACTGCCACCATTCCAGTTAATGGTAAGTGTTCTAGACTCTGTGTCATTAGGGATTCTCTTCCCTTTTATAAAAACTGAAATCCAATTTACAGCCATCAAGTCGATCCCTGCTCATTGTGAGCCTGTGGAGGGTTTTCAAGGCTGGTCCTCTCTATGGGAGCGGATAGACTCACCTTTCTCCCATGGAATGGCTCGGGGGTTTGAACTGTTGACTTTGGGTTTAACATAAGGTGACCAGATTTTAAGCAGGACACCATTGACCAGGGGGCAGAGAGGATCCTTGATTAAAAATTTGGTCTATATAGAGCAGCAAAAAATTTTCATAGGGCCCAAAAATAGTTTTGTAATATATTTATTTTAATTTTAAAACACCGCGGGACATTGTTAAATTGTTAAAAAGTGGGACGTCTACTCACTTTAGTTTAGCAGTTCAACATTGACCCAATAGCACCATCAGGTATTCTTCCCTCATGATTAGAGATCAACACATATGAAGCACGGTTATGTTCACTAGTTATTTGGTTAGATATTTTTTCCTTTCTAATCTAGCCATGTTCAACTAATTATGGTAGTGTCTAAGGTAGCGGCCTCCATATAAGTTAACAGAGTGACATGAAAATGTGTAGATTATAAGCTGAGGTGGTGCTCTAAAATGTAAAGTTCCTCTTTAACGTGTGATTATAAAATCTATTTTAAAAAATATTTCTAATCATTTTATTGGAGACCTGTACAGCTCTTTTTAACATACATTTCTCACCTAAATGGTAACCTGTTAACTGCCCCAATAAGCCCCATAATAGTAAGCATCATTTGCGAGCTCTTTGTGGCCACTGCAATGAATTATCAAGCCCAGTAGAAAAACAGAGGGAGGCACAGCATTAAAAGTAGAATGACTTTTGGCCTGAGTCCCCGTGGTGTAGTGGTTGTGTGCAGGACTGCAGTCGACTGGGATAGAGGTTCAATTCCAGCTCCACGGAGCAAACGCTGGGCCTCCTACTCCCACCACCTGAGGTCAGTGATGCCCCCCCCCACAAACAAACAAACAAACAAAGTAGAATGACTTTTAATGGAATTTGGAAGACTGCACACACTAAGACCTTCACTCAAAATTTTCTCTCTGTGTGCTGTGGTCTTACCCTAAACATCCAATTGGATGATTCCCTCAACCTCTTCCTTTCAATCTCATTTTTGTTCCAATATCACTTTTCATTAAAGAAGATTCTCAATGAAGTCTATGCTTAAGTAATTGGATTTTTAAAATGCTAATTATTTCTCCCACTCTCAGCACTTGTAAATTCCCTTTGTCCTATTTTCTTCCCCACTCCCCATGATGTTCATGCCTTCTAACATTCATCATTATGTCTCCCACCCATGCCTAGGTTGGTTGTAAGGCTACATGCTCTTCCAGGCATGCCTGATCGCCATTTAGAGCAGCAGTTCTGAACCTGTGGGTCTCAACCCCTTTGGAGGTCAAATGACCCGTTCACTGGGGTCACCTGATTCCTAATAGTAGCAAAATTACAGTTATAAAGTAGCAATGAAAGTAATTTTATATTTGCTGGAGGTGTATTAACATGAGAAACTGTATTAAAGGGTCACAGCATAAAAATGATTGAGAACCACTGCAGAGATTTCACCTCCATCATTGAGATGTCTGCTGGTCTACCAAGGTCAATAACTCATGGAAACCCCTATCTCAACTGCAGACTTTTCTCTGCCATGTATGTACTTCATTACTTCCTGCCTGTGCTCCTCTAATCACATAATCCAGTCACTTACACAAAGCTGGGGAAGCTTTTTCCCCTCAAAGGTATGGATCACTAATCTTACTGGTTTATTTCTGACCTATTTCTCAGCACTACCAAAGTCCCATTCTGGTCCACCTCTTCTTTTCTTTGACTCCTCCTGTGTTAGTCCAGGTAGACTAGTGGAACAAATTTCATAGACACACACATAGATATAAGGAAAAGGTTTATATATAAGAGAAATAGGACATTAAGAAAACATCCCAATCCAGTCCAGTACGAAGTCCTAAGGCTGATATTAACCCATACGCCCGATATCAGTCGATAAAGTCTCCTTCCGACTCACGAAGTCACAGATCAGTGGGTGCAGAATTCCAGCGCTGGCAGGGGTCTCTCCATGGCTCTTCACTTCCAGGGCTCAGAGCCCATCAACAGCATGCCGCTCCAGCTTCAGAGGTCTGGCTCCATCAGGGCAAGGCCATGTGATCTCTCCAATAGCTCCTCCAGCTTCTTGGACGCTGCCAGCCTGTCTTTTCCGTGATTCATCATCTCTGAGACTAACTCCCAACAACTGAGGGAGATAGCTTCTCATCTTCTCGAGGGAAATATCGCAAGATTTCCCAGAAGTCTCAGGAGAAAGCCATGCCCACATAGAGGCCCCATTGGCTACTCAATGGCTATCTCCAGATTAACAGACTAGACTCCACCCCTACATCTCAATCATGAAATTAACATAAGCACATGACTGCCATACCTTCACTAACTTGTTAAATGGTGTGACCTCTGTCAACTACAACGTCTACATGGTGGCCACTCAAACCATCAGAGAGTGACTTAAAATAGCATTTTCTTCTTTAAACATCTTCAGAAGCTCAACCTAAACTATTAAGTCAACCTGAGAAATCAGCCATGATCCAGTTTCTCCTTCATCTCAATACCCATACAACCACAAAATCACACTACTTTACTCATCTCCCAAGGAAACCTCCCATGAGCCCAAACAGAGTCAAAATCCCTTTACCAATACCCTATAAATATTTCTGTTTAGAGGTGGCCAGGTCTTAAACCCACATTTTAATAAAGCTGAGGCTCATGTTACATTTAATTATAGCTAAATGAATTTAGGGAATAGCTGTGAATCCTTATAAAACATCCTAATTAATGAGAATTATTTTATTACGAAAATGTTCAGTGACAAAAATGTAAAGCCACTATTTCTAAGCCTTGTCAGTCACTCGATGACTCCTGCAGTCGTATGTCACATGTCTGCTTTCCTACATCACCACTTGCTTTCATCGCTCGAGTTCAATGGATGTTGTAAGGTCCCTCCCTTACTCTTATAGCTTGTTTTCTCTTTACACTTTATGTATTATTTATCATGTGTAAGATTGAAGGATATTTCTCCTGGATGTTAGTACAATCATGGGTTTTCCATCATAAAATTCTATGTACATAATAAAGTTGTTATTCAGCTTCTAATATGATCCCATAGAATAAGTATAATTATCCAACTTGTTTCCTCTTGGAATATACTTCACTTTTACAAACTAAATAATATAGGTTCTTTCTACCAAAATTATAAATGCTAGTTGTGAGAAGGAAAATGATGTGAGAATAGTGTTTGACCTTTCTCTTACTCCGCAAGAAAATAATCATAATTATCAGTATTAACTTCCCAAGACCAATTTCTCTGAGGGTTGTGAGATGAAGGCTAGTTGTGCCAACATGGCCAATAAACACATGCAAGATGAATTGAAGGGTGAGAGTTGTGATAGTAGGAGGGGAAGGGGAAGGTGTGATAGAAAGAGGGAACCAATCACAAGGATCTACATATAACCCCCTCCATGGGTGGGGGTTGGACAACAGAAAAATGGGTGAACCGAGACATCAGACAGTATAAGACATGACAAAATAATAAATAATTTATAAATTATCAAGGGTTTATGAGGGACGGAGGGTGGGGGAGGAAGCTAAAAAACGAGAAGCTGATATCAAGGGCTCAAGTAGAAAAAAATATTTTGAGGATGATGATGTACAAATGTGCTTGACACAATGGATGGATGGATGGATTCTGAAAAGGATTCTGAAAAGCCCTCAATAAAATGATTTAAAAAGGAAAAAAAACCCTTTATATATGCTCAACATTCATAATATATCTCTTTCTTTGATAACTTGACTTCAAATATATGAGTACATGAACACACAATGGAGTGAAGATCCTCCACTCTAGGGACTCTATTTTGCCCCCATTATCTACCTAAGACCTCAGATGGTATCGTGGGTTACATGTTGAACTCTAACTGGAAAAAAGAAGTCAGTAGTTCAAAACTACCACCTACTCCCAGGGAGAGAGAGGAGACTTTCTGATCCTATGAAGATTTATAACCTCAGAAACTCACAGAGCCAGGCCTCTGTGCTGTGGGGCATCTAAAAGTCAGAACTGACTCCACGGCCATGAGTTTCACTGTGAGGTTTGGTTTATACATGTCGCTTGTTATGCTGCATGTCTATTGTTGCATCCCTTCCAACTCGCAGTGGCCCTACAAAGCAAAGTAGGATTTCTCAGGCTGTAATCTTTATAGGAAGAGATTGCTTGGTCTCTCCCCCCACAAAGAGGCTGGGGGGTTTGATTAGCAGGGGAGCACTTGACCACCTTGCTACCCTTTCATAAAGGACTCACACTTAATCCGGTTTTCGTGAGTCAATGCTGTCCCCGGGCCAAGCCTATAGAGCAGGGTGGCACTGTCCCCCCGTGAGTTTCAGACTGTACCTCTCTGTGGGAGCAGAGAGTTGTCTGTCTCCTCTAGAGTATTTGGTGGTTTTGAATTCCTGACTTTCGGGTTAGCAGCCCGACGTGTAACTGCTATGCGTTAGGGCCCCCTCTTGTAATTTTCAGGAGTTGTGATGAGTGATGAAAAAATCAAATATGTGATTGAATGAAATAATGAGATAGAAGATGCTAGCTAAGCCCATGACTGAACTGTTTGGTGGTTATTTTGTGGAGGGATAGAGCGTGACGACGTAAGGAAGCCGGGAGCGGTTGATTGTTGTTTCGAATATTCCTCACCAGCCAGGTTTCCTCCTTGTTGTCTTCTGCATGGCCTTTTCAAAATTAGAAAGCAAAGTGGAGAATTGCAGCCAGGTAGCCAGGAGACCATATAACTCACCACAGAAGAATGCCTGTTATTCCAGAAGTGTATAGTTAGCAAATTTATACATTATTATTCCAAGCCTGACTGTCAGAGTGAAGACATGTAGTCTTTGATTATAGACCTCTAAGAATGGCTACTATTTGAATTTCTTGTTTGACTTTCACAAGTTTTATAATTCACACCCAGACATAGACTCATTAGCTATTTTGTGTGGCAACACCTTTAATTAAACTTTTTATTAAAACCTAAAACTGTGAACATAAATTCCAAAACACAGTAAATAAAGTTGGAAAGGCCTGGCATACACTGGGAGAGATTTTTCAGAAAACAAAAGTTGGGACAAAAGTCACATTCATGTATTGAACTAATGCTCTTACACAGTTCTCAAGAATTTGAAAATTCCCAACTCCCTAAATTAACTCAGTTTTTATATCCTCTTTACACTTGCTTGTCTCCATTAGTGTTTTCAGGGGTGCTTGGAAATGTAGCAGAACATTTCTATAATTTTACCACTGGGTGGCTCAATGGGCTTTTTAATATTTCTTTCAGAAAACCAAATTTTATGTTTCTATGACAGTGAGACTTTTAGGAAAAGCTTATCTCCTTTTGAGAAAGCACATTTGAAAGATACATCCAAGTGTCCTAGACAAAACATCTTCAAAAGTGTCTTCAAAGATAGAAAAGTTTGTTCTTGTCATCTGTAAACTTATCTATTAGTGTGTGACTCTCTCTCACAGAGAATACAGAGAAATATAAATCAGATTGAATATGAATTTTGTTCCATTAGATACACATATGTGTATATGTATATATATGTATGTATGTATATACATATGCATACGTGATAGTTACATCATCTCGTGCCAACTTGAGAGTATTAAGAGTGCAAAGGAGTAAGTTAGCCTGTCAATGAGGTACCAGTTTGATAAGTGAGCAAACTAGATAAATAGCTCTCTGGAGGCCTGTCTCCTTTTCTTTCTGCCTTCACTTTCCTGCTGAGAAGTCACATGGGAACTTGCTGAGACCCTCAAGGTTCCCTCTCTCTACTTCGCTGTTCTGCTGAGACCTGCAAGAGCACCTCTCTCTCTCTCTTATCTTTTTGTTGATGAGCCACTTCAAGTTTCCATGATGTCAGTCAGAGTTCTGCAGATGGGTCCACTGCCATTGTACCTACAAGACTTTGTACCCACTGGCCTGTGATCTTCCTACATTTTGCATCATTACTTGTGACTGCATGAATCTAAAGAGGGATTTATGAACTAGTATTGTACTTATGGACTTGATTGGACCTGGTTGGGAGGTTTTCTTAACATACAATTACTCTTTGATATAAAGCTTTCTCTTGCACAAATGTGCATATGCACAAATAAACATATCCCTGGATTTGTTTCTCTAGTCAACCTGATCTAACACAGCTTGCATGTACCTTCTATTGGCCATGTACAGGAACAGTGCAAGAGGGAGGACTTAGGTATGCTGTAGTCTAGGAATTGGATGATGAATCAAGTTGGGCTTGGAATGGGAATAATGTTAAGGGGCAAAGGAAGAGATGTGGAGATGCGTGTTGGGGAGAAGTGGTTACGGATGATCCCTTCCAGAATTCCTTGTTTCATGTTTGGTCATGAAGAGTTAGTCACAAAGTTAGTTCTTTTCCTGGCTATGTTTTATGGATTCTTCTATGAGTGTCCCATTCATGTTGCATCTGGATAATACTTAGGATCTATCTGAGGTAATAATGAAACCCTCCACCAAAACTCAGAGAGAGTGTTAGCTTCCAGGAAAAATATAAATCTGTAAAAAGGAGACAGACGGGATATGGCAATCAGCCCCCTTGAGGGAACTAGAGAGGGCTTTCTATCCCAGTAAACAGTGACCTTCTGGGAAACTTGTCGCAACAGTTCTACCGAGTCCTACAAGGTCACACTGAGTTGTCGTTTATTTGATGACAGCAAGTTGACAGCAGAACCAGAAATGAGAGCTGTTAGCATATTTAAAAATAGATAAGGTGCGGATCAAATGAAGGAGAAAGAAGAGGAATGTTTATACTGAACCCTGTCTGGCAGCAGGAGAGTCTGAGAAGGAAATGGTGTAGATAACTGACCAAGAACTGTTCCAGAAGCCTGGTCCAGGACTGGCAAAGCTTTTCCACCATAGAGACAGAAGTTTGTTGTCTCTAAGATTTTCATCATCCACAAAGTCCCCTAGTGTGGATTTCATGTTCAGTCAGATGTATCGGCCGTTTCCCAGGTTTCTTTTTCTCCCAGAGGATGTGCTGGTCTTATCAAGGCAAACATTTAGGTCCTGGTGTCGGTTATGGTTTCCCACATCAGCTCAGCATCTGCATATGTGATGTGCTGAAAGATTCAGGCACAGTTTTAACTGGCGGAGTTAAGACTGGACCTGGACGGGTTCTTCATTTGAGATACTTGCAGCCTAGCTGTGGGCTGGTCATGGTGGCCACACTCACTCTCCATCTTTTTTCTGCTCTCTGGGAATTCCTACTCCTGTTTCAAAAAGAGAGTCCATCAGAAAGAAAGGCTAGACCAGAAAATTGTAATTTTTCTTAAAAAGGAAAGGACAAGTATTATAAATACAAATTTTTCCTCTCATATTTTATGCATGAGTCAAAGGAGGAGTTGGGGAACATTTACTATGTGCTTAACATTTTGTAGTGTACTCTCTTGTGCTTTGCATTAGTTTGCCAAGAAACTAAAATCAGCTATTTCCCTCCTTTTGAAGCATGATTTTCTTGCAGTGAATTAATAGCCCAACTTTTTTTGCATAGGTGATCCATGTAGGTAGAGGATAATTTCCAAATGGCCATAGCCCTGGGCCACCTTAGAAGTGAAACAATTCCTTTACTCTCATCTCAGTTTTGCAGTTTATCTTGCAGATTTAATTTCTTTTTGGGTGGATTTCAAGCATGTTCTGCCTTATCCCATGTCCCTAATGGGCCATTTTTGCAACTTCCTTGGTCCTTGAGAGCAGAGTAACTTTAGTGGCAGGAGTAAGAGCCCAAGCTTGAGTCAGCGCAGTGTACTTTTCAGTCACAAGATGACGTAAAGCTGAATGTCTTTAGGTAAGAAGCTGGCTGGTGGAGTGGATGCCTCCAGGCACTTAATTGTGGGAGCTAGGTTTGCTGGCCCAGGTAACTGAAACTAAGTGCCTTTGGCATGCGACTTCTTGTTGAGTGGTGTGTCATTTTTCTTTTTTTCTCTTTTTACCAGTTGTTCTCTTTTGAGAAAGTGCCATTTTTGGTGTTACCGTTTCATCCCTTTCATTGGTTTATTAGCTCTAACTTTTTCTTATGTTATTACTGTGATTGCTTTTGGGGTAGTTCTCAGCTTGTGTCATTTTTTTTCTCTCTCCAGAAGACACTTGTACACTTTTGTAGACATGTTTGCCAATGGCAATTGTAAGAAATGATGTGGATGACATCTGGTGGGTTGAGGCTAGATGCTACTAACCATTCTAACCATACTAAACATAAATATCATGTGCAGGGCAGCCCCACAATCAAGACTGATCATGCCCAGAAGCCAAAAGGACTCAGGTTGACTCACCTTGCTTCACATTCTATACTCTACCACTTTGACTGATTGGGCTATTTTCAAGTGATATTTACCATTGCATATGTAGTAGTATAGGAGTGTTGAATTTGTATCCTTCTGATTCTTCCCTTACAGGCTTTATGTTACACTTGCATTTTACTTAGGTCTAGGTGATAAATCACACTATGCATTGTTATTAATTTTGATTTATAAGTTTTCTTTCAAAAGAAATTTAAATTCCAAGACATATGCAGGTTGTAAATAAACCTTCCTCCAATCCTGATGCCTCATTCTTTTTCATATGGTGGCAGTTGAGAGAAAGGGTCAACTTGAGAGAAAGGATAGGTTCTGACCTGTAAACCGAGTCATAACCAAGGAGGCTCCTGTGTGGGCACAACCTTCTCCTGAGGATTCTGGGAACTCTTGTCATCCTTCCTGGAAGCAGGACACATTTTCTGCTTCACATTCTTATTGACAAACCACGTAGAGACACATGGATAGAGCCAGAGCCCTGGAGCTAAAGGAGACATGTGGAGACCCACACTAGCGTTGAGATATTTCTACCACCACTGGATTTATACGGCCTATGATTTTCCTGAGTTTAGCAAAATTGCATGGCTGCATGAGTCTAAAGAGAAATTTGGGGGGCTAATATTGGACTTATGAACTTGATCTGGATTGGATTGGGAGTTTCTTAATATTCAGTTGCTCTTTGATCTAAAATTATGTCTTACACATATATGAGGGTCAGTGAGTTTGTTTCTCTAGTCTACTCGGACTAACACATATAATCTAATTTTTCTGATTATTTGCTCAGCCTACAGAATGAACATGTATGATGAGAGTCTACAATCCTGGCACATAGCTTTTTGCTTTTAAGCCATGAAGTGTTTTCTTGTTTCTAGTTCATAACTCCCTCTTAATCCTCGTGCAAGTACTGCATGAGCATAATGAAGTGTTCTGGATTTTCCTTTTTTCTCAAGGTAGTCTATAGTATGCTATAACTCACACAGTCAAATACCTTGGCATAGTCAGTGAAACACAAATAAGCATCTTTCTATTATTCTCTCCTTCCAGCCAACATCCAGCTTATATCAGCACTAATAACTCTTGTTCCATATCCTCTTCTGCATTTGTCCTGAACCTCCAGAATCTTCCCTCAATGTTTTGCCGCCACTGTTGAATTCTTTTTTAGTTAACAGCCTATTCCTTCTTCATAGTCTGTTCTTAGTCTGGGAGCTCTCATGAAACCTCTTCACTTTGGGTGATACTGCTGGCATCTGTAATACCAGTGACAGCTTCCAGAATCACAGCAACACACAAGTCACCACAAACTGTATGCTTAAGAAGAGTTTGTTTTTATTTTAGTCTGCTACTTATTTCTTTGTTTTCCTCTGAGCTTACTGAGTTTGTGCTTCAGTATCTATAATCAATTTTTAAAAAGACATTGCAGTTATTTCTTCTGTTTTGTTGTCTACATTTCTTTTTTATATTTAACTTCTACAGATGTACTTGAAACATCTCATACTTTTTGAGTGCTTTTTTCTGGTTATGTATCATACTTTTTAAAGTTTGAATTATAGTTTGAGAAGCTTCTAGTCACCAATTCAAACTCACTGATTCTTTTCATGATCAACTCCTCTCTACTGATCATACCGTCAGAAGCATTTTAAATCAGTTATTGCATTTTTTTATCTTCCAGTATTTTCTTCTGATTTTCTCATAGAATTTCTACTTTGTTTCTCTCATCTTCTCTAACATATTGTCTACTTTTTTCATGACAAGTCCTAACATAAATTAATTGTAGTTATTTCCAATCCCCTTTCTGGTCATCCTCTCATCAATTTCATGCCTCAGGCTGGTTCTAATAGTGGTGTTGTCTCCTCAGACTCTTTTTCCTTCCTTGTGATATTTTGTTGAAAGCCCAACATGATGCATTGAGTAATAGATACTGAGGTAAATCGGTCTGCAGTGTAAGGTTTTATGTTAATCTCACTATAAGTTCTACTGTGCTTAATGCCTGCTCTAATTGTAGCTCTCAGAGGCTTCACATCCCCCTAGAGAACACCCTTTTTTCCCTTTTTGTTGGTTGACTGTAAATTCCATTGCCCCCAAGTCACTTTTGATTGAAAACTAGGACAGAGTAGAAATGTCCCATAGGGTCTTCAAGCTGTAATGTTTATGATAACAGACCCTGACAGCATTCTCTCATTTAGCAACTATTTACCTTTTGGTTAGTGGCTGAATGCTTAACCATTGTACCTTCAATTAAAAACAAAATTCACTGCTATGGGGTCATCTCATAGTGTTGAGGGGTTATGTATTCAGGATTTTGATAAATATTGTATAATACTGCTTGAAATGATTAAACTATGGAGTGGTCTGATGTGTGGATTAGCTCCTAAACAATGGGTTTGAAAAAAAAAGAATGACTTTCACAAGGAGAGTACATTTTATAGTGCTTTCAGCTGCAACATACTGGTTTATATGGGAACTTCCGTGGTGTGGTGGGAAAGTTTGGGGGGAGAGAAGTACTCCTTTAGCCGTGATCAAATCTGAGTCTTTTAATTAACCTGCTTCCCTGGGATTTGACCTTTACTTTGTTTTTAGTCTTTTTGGCTGCCCCTTAAATAATATAGGGTGGCTAGGATGCTAGGATGGTCTGAGTGGGGCTAATGCATCCCCTTACAAGCCTCCCCCTTCCCAACTGAGTTTTTGGTAAAAGTTTCCTAGAGGGTAATTTTTTTTCATGGAGAATGCTCTAAATGTCTTCACCATGGGTATTTTTTGCCTTTTATGAGGCAGAGCCAGGAAGGGATCTTTCTGAGGTTCACATTTGGAGAACCCAGTGCAATTCCTAAAGAAAAGACACTCAAGACTGTAGGGTTTCCCTAAGAGTATGAAGTCCTTTCCATGATGCTCACCTTCCCAACATGATCACTGAAGACAAATGTGTACATAAGCAAAGGTGGTGAAGAAAGCTGATGGTGCCCGGCTATCAAAAGATATAGCACATGAAGTCTTAAAGGCTTGAGTAAACAAGCGGCCATCCAGCTCAGAAGCAGCAAAGCCTACATGGAAGAAGCACACCAGCTTGTGGGACCACAAGTTGTCAAAGAGATCAGTTATCAGGCTTCAAGAACTAAAAGTCATAATATTGTGTACTCACTTTCCTGATATGATCACTGACGACAAATGTGTGCATAAGCAAACGTGGTGAAGAAAGCTGAGAGTGCCCGGCTACCAAAAGATATAGCATCTGGTGTCTTAAAGGCTTGAGTAAACAAGCGGCCATCCAGCTCAGAAGCAACAATGCCCACAGGGAAGATGCAAACCAGCCTGTGTGACCACGAGATGTCCAAGGGATCCGGTATCAGACATCAATGAATTAAAAATTTTATCATTATAGTTGAGGGGGAGTACAGATTGAGAACCCAAAGTTTATCAATAGATGAAACTAAAACCTTTTACAGAAGGGTTACGGAGAGGAGCCAGTCAAGGTACAGTGTAGCAACAATGAAATATGCAACTTTCCTCTAGTTCTCAAATGCTTCTTCCCACCCACTATCATGATCCCAATTCTACCAGAAAAATCCAGCTAAACCAGGGGATGTACACTGGAGTTGGAAATATGGGGATTCTAGGATATATGATCCCTCAGGACTAGTGGTGGGAACGGTAATACTGGGAGAGTAGAGGGATGGTGGAATAGAAAGGGGGAACCAATTTCAGGGATCTACATATAACCTCTGGGGTGTGGACAACAGGGAAGTCAGTGAAGGGACACATTGGACAGTGAATGCTATGAAAAGGTAATAACAATTTGCAAATTATTAAGAGTTGGTGGGGGAGTTAGAGGAGGGAGGGAAGGGAAATATGGGGTGCTGGTACTGGGGGTCTAAGTGGAGGAAGGATGTTTTGAGAGTGATGATGGCAACAAGTGTGCAAATGTGGTCTGCATACAATTGATGTAAGTATGGATCACGATGGGCGTTGCATGATCACCCAATAAAATTATTTCTGAAAGAGAGGGAGGGAGGAAGAGGAGCTTATTCCAGGAACTCGAGTGGGGAATGTTTGTAGGTGGATGTGGCAGCATGTGTGCGGATGTGCTTGATACAGATGATGTGTCGAGTGTTGTAAGAGCTGTAGAAACCCCTAGTAAAATCATCGGGGGGAAAAAAGGCATCAGACACTGAGAACAATTTCTTTCCTAATTTAATATTCTTTTGTGAATTAAAAGTGGTCGATATTTTTTTGCAATTTTTGGGGGGGAACTCTTGCAGCTCTTGTGACATTTCATGCTTCATTTGTGTCAAGCATATTTGTGCTCATGTTGCCATCTTCGTTTCCAGGTATTTTCTACTTGAAAATACCCTTGGTGTAGGCCCCTTTTCTCTCCCCTTTTTTGATAAATCATTTTCTTGGGGAGAAGAGGTCAATATTTTGAGTTTTAATCATGAATCTATGGAGCTGACAGAAAAAAAAAAAACACATGCCAACCTAGCCCTGAGCACAGCTGATGGTAGTACGAGCCAGGGAAAATTTTTAGGCAGCAAAGAGAAATGGTTGGATTTGGAAATGATAAATTGTGAATATAACTTGGGGTTTTAAAAAATGGTAGGTACTCCTTTTAAATAGATCAGACAATATGAAAAATGAAAATTACTTGAAGTTTGACATCCTGGAGAACCTCTTTCCTGAAAATTTTCTATTTCCAACTCACATAAATTGGGCCATTCTAAACAGGCTGCTCTGTAATCAACTTTTCCCTAGGGGATAAATTGTAAATAACTTTTCATGTCGATAAACAGATCTACATAATAATTTTTTTAAGAAAGAGAGTGCAGACCAGGACTTCTCCCCCTGGTTGTAATGTGCACTTGCAGAAACCTCAACCAGAGTCACTGCTATCAAGTCAGTTCTGATTCTAGTGAGTATATGGGACAGAGTAGAATGACACAGCCCCTGAGGGTTTCCAAGGCTATAAACCTTTATGGCCCGTGATTTCAAACCGCAGACCTTATGGTTAGCTGTCTATTGTGTGACCCACCACACCACCCCGTCTCCTTCCAGCAATTCATCCAAGTTCTTATTAAGTGTTAATAGGTGTGACTTCTGTGGCACTCAGTGGTGCTTGGCTTTCCCTTGCTAGATCCACTTGGCTCTTCAAATTTCAGGTAGCGATTTGTCCTGTGGCCTCAGTTTTCTGATGAACCCACAGACCCAACAAAGGCAGTGCCTTTCAAAGTTTTCAACTTTGTCTTGTTGTGCGATGAGGAGGCAATGTTTAAACCCTTTATAAGTTGAGCTGAAACCTGAAGTCTAGAGTTCATTTAGATATACTTCATTATAGTCTCATTTATCTGTTCTATTGTGACTAGACTTTGCAACAAATTGCTAAAAGTTACTGATTTTAACTGCTTTCATTATATACATCTAATACCTGATCATGAAGAGTAGAAATCATTTTTATTTTATTTTTTGATTTTTTGTTTTTGGGGGCATCACTGCTCTCTGGTGGTGGGAGTAGGAAACCCAACCTTTGCTCCTGTGGAGCTGCTGCTGGATTTGAACCTCCATCCCAGTGGGCTGCAGTCCCACGCACAACCACTACGTCACTGGGGCTCAGCCGAAATCATTTTTAGTACAATAAATTTCTGGAAATATTCTTAACAGTAAAGTAGCTTTTATACATGAAATTGCTTCAGGTTTCTTCAATATTCAAAATGTATTTGCTCTGGTCTTTTTTTTTCTTTTTGTGACATTTAGAAAATGTTTAAGTGTCTACTAAATGCAAGAAATTGTTATGAAACTGCAGAAAATAATATCAATTATTATTATTTAAAAAATCCTTTTATTGGGAGCTCATACAACTCTTATCATAATCCATAATTAAGTCCTTGTGTATCAAGCACATTTGTCATCCGTTGCCCTCCTCAGTCTCAAAATATTTGCTTTCTGTTTAAGCCCTTGGCTCCTCATTTCCCCTTTCCCTGCTCCCCTCTCCCTTATAAACCCTTGGTAATTTATACATTATTATTACTTTATCATATCTTATACTGTCCAATGTCTCCCTTCACCCACTTCCCATTGTCTGTACCCCAGTGAAGAGGTTATATGTAGATCCGATATGATCGGTTCCTCCTTTCTATCCCCCATCCCTCACACTCCTGGTATCGCCACTCTCACCACTGGTCCTGAAGGGATCATTTATCCTGAATTGAAGTGTTTCCAGCTCTATCTGTACCAGTGTACGTCCTCTGGTATAGTGGGATTTGTAAGGTAGAACTGGGATCATGATAGTGGAGGGAGGAAACATTGAAGAATTAAATCATCATTGATACATTGCACCCTAACTGGTTTGTCTCCTCCCTGTGACCCCTGTATAAGGGGAAAGTCTGTTACTTATAGATGGACTTTGGGTCCCCAAAGTCCTAATTTACAATAATAGATGTTTTAGTACTTTAATGTCTGATACTTGATCCCTTCAACCCCTCGTGGTCACACAGGCTGGTGTGCTTCTTCCATGTGGGCTTTGTTGCTTCTCAGTATATGACCGCTTGTTTATCTTCAAGTATTTAGGACCCCAGGTGCTATATCTCACTTATTATTATTGGTTAAGATATTTTTCTCCAATAGTAGTCTTAATTTCCATTCTCTATCACTTCATCTTAAAAAAATCATTTTATTGGGGGCTCATACAACTCCAACCACAATATATGCATACATACTTTGTGTCAGTATTTGCATCTTTTTTTCTGGGTGAGGAGGACTCTTACAATTCTTATCACAATTCATCCATCCATCCATTGTGTCAAGTACATTTGCACACTTACTGCCATCATTATTCTCAAAACATTTTCTTTCTACTTGAGCCCCAACTCCTCATTTTCCCCCACTTTCCTGCTCCACCCTCCCTCATGAACTCTTGATAATTTATAAATTATTGCTATTTCGTCCTACCTTACACTGTCCTGTGTCTCCCTTCACCCTCTTTTCTGTTGTCCAGCCCCCAGGGAGAAGATTATATGTAGATCCTTGTAATCCAATTGGTTCCCCCTTTCTACCCATCCTCCTTCTACCCTCTCAGTATCTCCCTCATATCACTGGTCCTGAAGGGCTCATCTGTTCTGGAATCCCTGCTCCTATCTGGACCAGGGTACATTCTCTGATCTACCCAGGTTCATAAGTTAGAATTGGAATCATGATAATGGGGTGAGGAGGAAGCATTTAGGAACTAGAAGAAAGTTGCATGCTGCCTCCTTGCTACACTGGCTCAACTCCTCCCAGTGAGCCTCCTATAAGGGGATGCCCAGTTGCCCACAGATGGGTCTTGGGTCACCACTCCACACTCCCCCTCATTCACAATGATTTGGGGTTTTGCTGTTGTTGGTGTTTATGCCTGGTACCTGATCCCTTTGACACCTCATGATCACACAGACCACCATGCTTCTTCCATGTGGGATTGTTGCTTCTGAGCTAGGTGGTTGCTTCTTTACTTTTAAGCTTTTAAGATACCAGATACTCTATCTTTTGATAGCCGGGCACCATCAGCTTTCTTCACAACATTTGTTTATGCACCCATTTGTTTTCAGTGATCATATTGGGAAGATGAGTATACAGTGATAGGATTTTTTGTTCTTTGAAGCCTCTTGATCCCTTCGGCACCTTGTGATCTCAAAGGTTGGTGTGTTTCTTCCATGTGGGCTTTTTTGCTTCTTGGCTAGATGGCTGCTTGTTTATCTTCAAGCCTTTAAGGCTCCAGATGCAATATCTCCAGGCACTATCAGCTTTCTTCACCACATTTGCTTATGTACCTGCTTTGTCTTCAGTGATCATGTCAGGAAGGTGAACATCTTGGAATGCCAATTTAATAGAACAAAGTATTCTTGCGTTGAGGGAGTACTTGAGTGGAGGCCCAATGTCTGATATTAATAGTAAACCTATAAATATATGCACATAGATCTATTTCTCCTTCCTCATATACAAATATAATTACATATGTATGTGTAGACCTTTATTTAGACCTCTATAAATGCCCTTTGCCTCCTACGTCTTTCTTCTTTTTCCTTTGACTTTCCTCTTGTTTACTATAATGCTCAGCTTTCATTTAGGTTTCAGTAATTCCTCTTGGTTACATTGCCTTTGATCAAGCCCTGCCAGGCCTCCTACACCCTCCTCACCAGTGATTGTGGATCATTTGTTTCTCCCTTGTCCATGGATTTGTTAACACCACTTCCTTTCCTCCACTTCCCCCTCACCCATGTCCCACCAGAACCATTGGTTCTGTTGTTTTCCCCTCCAGATTGTTTATCCAGCCTACCTTTTCTAGGTAGACCAGTGGAAATAATAACACGCACAAAAACAAACAGAGTAAAAACACAGCAACAATACAAAACAACAAAAACAAAACCCAATGACAAAAAAAAGAAAAGCCTGTAAATAGTTGAAGGACAGTTTGTTGGCCTTTAGGCATGTTTTCCAGTTGATTCTGATGGGGTGCCATGGCCTGTACCAAAGTCTAGTTTGGGTGCTCCCTCAGGACTTCCCTATTCTGCTCCCCTTGCTGTTCTGTTGCACTCCCTTTGTGTTAGTGCCTTGAGTGGTGGTGTTAGATCAGGCACAGTTCCCACACTGTGTCTCCAGCGTTGTCTCCTGTGGGGATATGGGTCAATGAGGGATGTTGTGTCCCATAGTGGGTCCAGCCATATGGTCTTCTCTGTGGGTTAGCTGCTCTGAGTGGGGATATGGTCTTAAAGGCTTGGTGGGCTCAGGGTTGCTTCACTCTCTTTTCCTCCTTCTTCATTTTCTCTCATGTGCTCTGATCAGACATGTTCCTCTCCCTGAGCTGCTGCTTCAGTGCTGTTCTCTGAAGTAAATTTTTCTGGAGGGAAGGGCAGCTGTCCATGTAAGTGAGGATTGGGGTGACCCCTCAGACTGGTTCCCTAGTTCATGCAGGTATATTGCATTCGCATCTTGGAGCATCAGGTTGAAGTCTGGTCCCTCTTTCCCTGACTCCACCTCTTCACTAAGAACAATTTACAGTTCTGCTTTTATTAAAAACTCAAAAAGCAACCTTTGCAGTTAAGCTTCCATCTAAGTTGTGATAAGCTCCTCCATCATGAGCTAGTAAGACATCATGAAAGAACTAAGTATAGAATTTCAGTTAAGACAAAAAAAGGTATGTGTGGGGTGTTCTTACAGCTGTCAGTGACAATTCACAGCAAAATGACTTCTTCATTGAAGTTTAAAATGTTCAGAAAGTGTATTTTGGGGTGATATACATGGTCACAAGGAGGGAGGGTTGGGTGGTTTTGAAGGTAGAAAGACAGAAGTCCAGGGGTTAAGGGACAGGAGCTCAAACCCACCAACTGTTCTGTGAGAGAAAGACGTGGCCATCTGCCTCCATAAGGGATATAGCTGAGTTCTATTCTGCTCTCTAGTGTTGGTATAATTTGGAATCATTCTGCTGGCTAATAACTACCACCAACGCCACCTTTACCATGACCAGAGAAGTTAGTCCTTGCCATATCATGTATTTTGCCTCTCCCCTTTCTCATTACAAACCAATAGAAAACATATTTTAAGGAATAAAAGCAAAATAGCAATAAATATACAGCAGAAGATTACCCAAAGCAGGGACTCTGGACAATGAATGCCTGACTGGAATTCAAGTTTCATCTTACAAACTGTGAGACCAAGTCACTTAATTTTTCAATGACTCAGTTTTCTTATTATTGAAATGAGTTAATAATAAAATCTTATTGTGTTATCATGAAGGTTACTTGTTTGATGTGCATACATACATATATACAGATGCAATTGTTTTATATAATCTATAATTTGGTTTGTTGTAATACGGATTAGTCTTCAAAAAGTTTGCTTTCTGTTCATGTTTTGGATGATTTTCCATATATGAAAGCTAGGATGGATAAATCTACAGAGACTTTAACTGGATTAGTGGGGCATGGCAGGGGTGGTCGTGGCAGGAAATGGGGAGCTGACCTGAGTTCGAGAAAGAAGAAGGCATTCAGAAATCGATTGTGGTAAAGATTGCACAACTTACTTAAATATGATTGAAAGATTAAAATGCATGCTCTGAAGTCTATGCCACTAAATCTATTTTTTTAATTTTGTGAAAAAATTCTATTGTTTCTAGTTCTGTTTTCCACAAAGTTTTGAAAGTTTCTCTCTGTGTGTGTATGTGTGAAAGTACATGTTGTGTCTGTGTGTGTACATTTGAACCCTGTTTTTCACATGGAAGAACCATTATAAGGGTCTGGTTAGTAAAATTAGAGGTATCACATAGACTGGAGAAGAGCCGACCTGAATATCAGCCAAGGCACCTAATTTTACCACAAAATGCATTAAAAATGTGCTGAAAACTTACACATGAGTGTATACGGTACTTTCCACAGTATAATTTATGTGTAAGGCTAGGGGCCTCTCTGGTGGACAGTGGGTTAGAGTGTGTGACTTACCTCGGGAGGTGAGTTAGTCTGGGTAGACTCGAGGAACAAATTTCAAAGACACGCATATGGATATAAGGAATGGTTTTATATTCAAGAGGAACAGGACATTGAAAAAACATCCCAGCCCAGTCCAGCTCAAAGTCACAAGTCTGATATTAACCCAAATGCCCAAAATCAGTCCATAAAGTCTCCTTCCAACTCACAAAGTCACAGGTCAGTGGGTGCAGAGTCCCGGCACTGACAAGGGTCTCCCCATGGCTCCTTGTTTCCAGGGCTCAGGGTCCATCAACAGCATCCCGTGGTGGCAGAAGCAACTCATCGCTGAAAGAGGCCTCCATGTGGCTGCCCCAGCCTCAGAGGTCCGGTTCCATTAGGGCAAAGCCACGTGGTCTCTCCGCTGGCTACTCCAACCTCCTCAAATGCTACCAACTTGTCTTGTCCGTGATTAATCGTCTCTGAAACTTAACTCCCAACAACTAGGGAAGATAGCTTCTCATCTTCACCAGGGAAATATCGCGAGCTTTCCCAGGAGTCTCAGGTGAAAGCCATACCCACACAGAGGCCTCATCAGCTACTCAATGGCTATCTCCAGATTAACAGGCCAGACTCCACCCCTACATTTCAATCATAAAATTAACATAAGCATATGACTGCCACAGGGGGCTTCCCTTCTTTCTCCTTGTACAAGGGGCACAGTGACTAGCAAGGAGGTGGGCAGAGGTGGTGCTGGTGATGAAAGTGGAGCAGGAAGAAGAATGGTGGAAGACACCGGGCATACCTTATGTCTTCTCCTGAATTCTGCTTGCTTTCACAGTGCAGGTACAGATTCTCAAACATCCTTGAGGTGCCTTTCCTTATTGCTGTCATTTTATTTTACAACTTTTTCCTTTTAATTGGGAGGTGATACATATACTATTCCATAGTTCAATCACGGCAAGCAGCATTGTACAATTGCTATCACAGTCTATTTCTCAGCATTCCTTTCCTTCCAGGACTCCTTGACACCATCTCCCTTCCATGCCCCCCGCATTGTACACCCTCCTGACCAGAAATCCTTATTCTACTTGTGGTCCTTATAGTATATTCAATCCTGAGTTTCTTATACATAAGAACATAGAATTCAAATTCAAGAGGATTACCCCCAATGACATAACACATCTGAGATAAACCCTAATTTGAAAAAACAAAAACTCAAACCCAACAAAATACAAATAAATGTTGAAAACCAGATGAGGTACATGCATCAGAGATGGGATTCCCTGGCAGAGTTTTAACTGTTTAAGTCAGGTTTATCCCTTTGAATTTCTGTAGTCATCTCATCAATGCTCTCTGTTTAGTAATCAATTTCCTCCCATGCCTCTATCTGGATAAAAAGAATTCACCACAGGTTTATTTTCTATATAGTTCTCACAAATGTATCTTGGGCTCCAACTGTCATATATAGCTTATTGCTAACCAGATTATCACATTTAGGCTCTGATACTGTTCCTTCCTTTGATTTCTGATCATATGATTTACAATCCTGCCATGACTGATTTTGGTGAGTTTCTTCCAGGTAAACTTAGTTGACATCTCCTTTAAATGGCTGCTTGTTTGGAAACAAGACTGTAAGACCACAGACACTGTTTTATCTGATAACTGTTCATAATCTGTTTTCCTCACCTCACTTTGATATAGTACTCATACCTTTTGTCCCTTCCTGAGGACAAGTATCAAGTAGGGCCATGATGTAAGAACTAGTTGTTCTTAAATTGGAGTTTGCATTTAGTGCAAGCCCCAAACCTATTCCTGGATCGCTGTTGTTTTTGTTGTTGTTGTTGTTGTTCTTCTTCTTCTCCTCCTCCAACTCCTCCTAATGTTTTTGGCTCTTTTTCAAACATCTTTGTTAACTTATGGTAGAGAGTCTTATTGGTCATCCCCCTGGGGCATAACAATCTTCTCTTAACACCGTCTTTGATTAGCCACTGATGTTTTTAATTCCCTGTTGAGAGAGGAATATTAGATCAATGTAGGCAACTCCAAATCACAGGACGTGACTTATTCACTTGTACAGAATCAACCCTTTTGTGCTGGATGCTATTTATACAAACAATGGATGTTAAGTGTCTGGAGAAATTTATAATAATAATCACTGAGCATGTCAGTCACAGATTTGCCAGAGTAATACATATCTTAATACAGCCTATAGGGCATCGATGTAGCAAGACCATGTTTGTATGCCCACCAACAGTTCAACAATCTTGGTACAGCTGTCTTCAACTTCCTTAGATACCAGGTATTTTCTGACTTAAGTCCTCAGGTTACCTGTGTCTGAGTTAGAGTCCAGTTCACCCAGTGGAGTTTCTGCATCGGATCTCCCAGATGTAGCCTCTGGAGCATGCCACGCACCTTGAAGAGCCAAGACTTAATGTCCCAGAATTCCATAGCACTGGCTTGGGTCTCCAGAATGCAGCAAAAGCCTAGATCAACGTAGTTCCTTCAGTACATACCACCTGAGATATTTCCCACCCAGAGTCCCCCAAAGCATTTTCAGTCATTCTTCCCCCTTTCTACCCCTTTTCTACCAACGGTGATACATTTGTGTTCTCCCAGATGTGCTTGTTCTCTTTTCCCTCTCCTGTCTTTTTTTTCCTCAGCAGTATCCCTCTTCCCTCTTATAGGGCTACTTACCTGTCTGGAGGACCTCATCCCAGCTATAATGGCAGCCACTCAGCAGACAACAGCCCTTCCTTGCATTTGACTATTTGATCCCAGCTGATGTGAGGTGCCATCTGGCAAATGGACCTCCAAACGGCCTAGAGTGGATAGTGGATGGTTCATCGGCACAGTCAGCCTCTCTACCAGGGGGGCTCTCCTCCCTGGCCAGTAGACTAGATGCCCTACAAGCCTGAGCTTGTGTCCATTCTGTTGCTTGTTCTTACAGCAGTGGATTCATATCGCATTTGTCTTTTTGTGATTGATTAGCTTCACTCAGCATAATGTCTTCCAGGTTCCTCCACATCTTGAGGTGTTTCATAGTTTCATCACTGTTTTTAGGGTTGCATCATATTTCTTTGTGAGTTTATACCAGAGTTATTTGTTATTCAATTATCTACTGATGGGAATTTAGGCTGCTTCCAACTTCTTGCTATTGTGAACTGTGCTGCAACAAATATGGGGGAGCAGATGTCTGTTTGTGATTACTTTCTTACTTCTTTGGGGTGTATGGTTTTGCTGGGTCATTTGGTATTTCAGTTGCCAGCGGTGTTAGGAATTACTTCCACAGTAGATGTACATTTATTTTTTATTTTTTGGGGACATCACTGCCTCTGGTGGTCGTGGGCGCTACTCAGGGCTGCTCCTAAAAGCCTCCGCTGGATTTGAGCTGCCAAGCACGCAGTCTGCAGCCCCGCACTCAACCACTTACACCACTGGGGCTCACCCCAGATGTACATTTTTATAAGCCGTGAAATTGTTCACCAGCAGTGAATATTTGTTTCAATCTCACCACACTCTCGCCAGCATTTGTTCTCAGTTTTTGTTTTTGTATCTTTTAATTGGGCTGCAGTTATGGGTGTTTGGTGATATACCATTGTTGTTTTGACTTGTATATTAGCCATTTGTGTGTCCCCCTTTGTGAACCACCTGTTCAGGTAGTGTTCCCACCTTCTCAGAGGTGTTCATTTTTTCTTGCTGTAGGCTTGTAAAATACTGTCAATTTTGGTAATTACTCTGTTATCCACTATGTCATTATAAAATACCTTTTCCCAATCTATAGGCTCTCTTTTCACCCTTTTAATGAAGTCTCTCAATGTACATGAGTTTTATTTTTAATAGGTTCCACTCATTTATTTTGTCTTACACAGAGTGTGCTTCCTTTGTTATCTCTGATAGTCTAGACACATGGTCTTTCCAAAGCATTGCCGGGCAGTTCACTGACACAGTAGAACTCTCTACAGTTTTTCTTCTGATCATTAAAACAGTGAAGAAATCAGACTGTGGTTGGCCCAGAAGTCAGGCAAAATCAGGGAAGGATCTTACAGACCTTCTACGATGTATCTCTTTTGATTTATCTTGTTTTTTTCTTTTGATTGTACTAAAATTCTATTTTTAAAAATTTATTTACTGTCTCATAATTTGCCTTTTGTCTGAATTGGACAGCCCTTTTGCTAATCTCCTTAGACAATGGAATGTTCTTTCTTGGTGACCCCATGTGAAACCTGACCTCATTGTATTTTCTTGCTTCAATTGATCTTGGAATAAGCACATGAACTGAGACTGTTCCTTAACAGCAAATTGTTAGATTTTGACGACCATTTAGAATTATTTTTAAAAGTTTCATTTTGCTTAAAATATTATACAAATTGCACATTTACAGGAAAAACAAAACTAAATCTGTGCAATCTCATAGAATTATCTCATAGATGATAGAGGGATTTTTAATAGTTGTTACATTAAAATAGGAAAATATTTTTGAGAGTGACAAATGGTGAGAGAAGAGGCTAGTTAATGAGAGGGAGCAACTGCAGAAAGCATGTGCTGTGAAGTGCATGTCACTGGATACAGTGTACTTCAGGAAAGAAAAGTCTTGTGGATAGCCATGCTGGGCTAGTAAATATCATTTATCTTCTTAGGCTCATTATAGTATTCCTTGGTATTGTTTTGATGGACTGATATGTTTGATAGACTGATATGCCATATGATAAGTAGAAGGAGGAAGAGAAGAGGGAATCTCTTAAAACTACAGTCCAACTTTAAAGAATGACATAGTGATGATGCGCTATTTAAATATATCTATCTATCATCTATCTATCTGTTATCTTCATTATTATCATCTATCATTGATCCATGGTAGTTATATAATCTGTTGTCAATTTGAGACCTAATAGTGAAGGTGCGGCGTTTAGTCTATCAATCAGGTCACAGTTTGGTAACCTCATTTGGAGACAGTAAAGAGAGAGTTTGCAGGAGGTGGCACACAGATACACCCCCCATAGACATTCCTGTTGAGAAAGCACATTGAGTTACCCGAGAGCCTGAAGCTGATAGCGTCACATGGAGGCCCCTGCCACCTCTGAGATGCCTCCACTGCCACTGGATCCACAAGACTTTCCACTCCATGCCCTGTGATCTTCCTGAATTTGGTGTCACTGCATGTATTGCATGAGTCTGAAAGAAGAATCTATAGATTGGCATTGGGCTTATGGGCTAATCTCGGACTTATGGACTTGATCTACACTGGGCTTGGATATGTTCTCAATATTCAATTGCTCTTATATATAAAGCGATTTGTTATACATATATGCATGTCTATGAATTTGTTTTTCTAGTCTATCCAGACTAACACACTATCTTAGATTCATAAAAATAGCAGATGCATTACACAACAACATTAGGTCAGATGTAGAATATGGTCTGGCAAAGAGAGGAAGGCGATGGTGAGATAGATTGTGGAAGACAGGTCAGAGAAGGAAGCACCTATAAGACCAGATGAAAAAGCAAGGAACATAAAGCAGTACAGATCTAGGGGAGAGTGAGAATCTACCAGGAAGATGTCAGGGGTGAAGAGTTTTTTAGCTTCAACTTGGAGAATTTGCTCTCTTAGAAATGTCATGAGCTAATTGGTAGTATTGTACAACTAGTAAGTACACTCACTCTTTGTTTTGAAGCTTTGTCACTTATCCATTTTCACTTGCATGTGAAGGTTGTGCATGTCAGTTAACAATTAATCTTTGGAGTGATAACTTCATGACCCTTTTACATTCCTTTCCCCTGGATCAGAAATGTATCTTCACTTTCTCTTGAGTTGGGATATCCTCAGTGCATTCGCAGAATTTAGGTTTAATTCTCAGGTTTTAGTTTATAGTCTACTTCCTGCTTCAAGCCTTTCCAAATGTTCTTTACTACCATTTGGGAATAGGTTCTGATGCATGGTAAAGTACAAGTTAAGAAAAGTTCAAAAGAAAAGCAATTTCTTCTCAGCTGAGAAATTAAAGCTAAATATCTGTGCTCTTTACTTTAACTGTTTACATACAGGAGGAGTTCAGATGAAGGGCATGTGACTGGGATCCCGGGGATATGCACACCTCAAACACAGGTCTTTGTATGATACCGTTGAAATAACTCCCAACTCTGAGCTCCTGCTCAAAGCCAGCGGCCATTCAGGGAATCTTTTATTTCTGTGCTAGGGACTATAATGGCATAGTGAGTTATGCACCGGGCTGCTGACCACAAGGTCACCAGTTCAAACGAACTTTCTACAATCTAATGATGCACAGCCTTGGAAAGCCCCGGGGGCAGTTCTACTCCCTCCTGTAGAATCATTGTGAGTCTGAATCAACTCAGTAGCAGCGAGTGTGGTTGATTCTTTATGCTTCCTCGGCAATTATTATAAAGTGCTGCTTCTCACATGTCTCAGAGAATGGACTCATTTTGTAATAAATAATTTGTAATGGCTCCGTAGGAGATGTTTTGGAAGAAGTACAGCCAGAATGCCCCTTAGGGGCAAAATAGCAAGACTGTGCCTCACATCTTTTGAGCACATGATCAGGAGAGACCAGAACCTGGAGAAGGATGTCCATCATGCTTGGTAGCCTAGTGGAGCAGCAGAAACTGGACGAGTTGACACCACGACTGCAGTAATGAGTCCAAGCAGAACTGCTGCGGTGAGCACACACAGGGTCTGGCAGCTTTTTGTTCTGTTCTACATAAGGTCATTATAGGTCACAATTCACTTGCTGCTCTCTAGCAGCATTGACGTGTTCTATTGAAATAAAAATTTTAATTCATTTTAAAATCCTATAATAGCTAACTATTTTAGAAAGGTAAAATGAAAGAGAAGCCACTTATTACAAAGTAATCCTTATTTTCATATTTAAAGGTGTAAGCAGAATGGTCCTGCCTTCTCCAAATGGACCTTCAGGTGCCAGCCTCTGCTTCTGCTTCCATTTGGAGTCATTCTAATAAAGTCACATTCAACACAGTCATAGTGGTTGGTTTCCTTTCATATTTGTTTGTTTTCTTGGAATCCCTGGTGAATGAGTATAGGCGTTGAACGGATGAACTTATGACATCATCTATTTCAGTTTGATGATAGCCACGGGGGCTGGGACTGCGGATGACTTACCAAGGACATGCACACTCCATACATGTGCCCATCCAAGTCTTGCACCTTTGCATCTTGCAATTGTCAGCTTTCCCTCAGTGATAGGAAATGATGAATAACTGTAATGATGGGATGGAGTATTTGTGTTGTATCTGTATTCTCTTCTTCATATAATTTTATTACCAGTGCAAACTTTAATAGAGATGCCTTCATTTTCCTAAGGTATATACAACATAAAGGTCCTCTAAAGGCATAATTGTACCAAGACATTGTTATTAGCATACGTATCATAGCACAATCTCCTATGCCTGCATGCCATGTATTGCTCAGAGATTGCATTATGCTCCAGAATTTTAGTAGGAAATTAGACGATATGTTTTGCTTTCGACTATAGATTTTAAAGTCCCTATGAAGTAACTTTACTTCCCTCATCTAGCAGGGTAAGTTAAGGAGAAAATCTGTATTTAAAAAAAAACCCACATCAATATTGACTGGAAAATTAAAGTCAAATGGTTAAATAAAAGTAGTCCAAAATTATGTACTTGCAATTAATTTTAAGATGTAACTTTATAAATATTTCATTAAAATAAAGACAGATCCTATCTTAAAGTATTACTGTTAATATGCTTGTGGATTTTTAAATACTACATATAGTGCTCATGGCAAACTATTATATAATTTCAGTTCCACCTTATACTCCACCAGAACTATTGCATTTCCCATGTGCCTAATCTACATGCTGATGCTGTAATAGCATGGAGATTGTAGAGTCACGATATCTAAGTTTGAATCCCAGATTTCCCACTGAATGCAGGCAAGTCTCTTAACCTCTTTGGCCTGAAGAAAATAGAGATAATCAGATTTACTTTTTACAATGTTGTTTTGGAGGCTTAAGGCATTAACATGGGTAAGTCTTTGAGAGTCATGCCGAAGGCTAGAGACAGGTCTTTTGTAACCACTAACATGTATGAGCAAAGACAGTCAACTTTTCAGTTACCTATGTCTCTGGATCATTTTCCCCATGCCCTTACTGGAGTGGGCATGGCCACCTGATTTGATCTAGAGGACTTTGGCCCCAAATGGGCAGCTACTTCCTTGGAAGCCAACCTTGGGAGGAAGAGACCTACAAATGTGATTTATTAGGCAGCTTACCCAGAAAATTAGGTAGAGGATAAGGCAGTAGGACCAGAATGAAAGCAACCCCGCAGGAGGTGATGTCAAGCAAAGCCTTGGAGACTCTGGACATCACATTCCAAAACCAAAACGCTCAAATCCATTGCCATGTAGTTGACACCTACACATAGGCACCCAAGGAAGGGTTCCCCCACCGTAAATCTCTATGGGTGCAGAGAACTGACTTTCCCCTGCAGAGCAGTCAACTTGATGGTGGGTTTGAGCCTCCAACCTTGTAGCTAGGAGTCTGATGCTTACCTGACAGTGCCAACAGGGGTGTCCAAATCAAGGGTAGCTGACCTGGAAGGGTTATACTTATCTCATGATATGGGGAGAATATAATCACGATTATTTGTGTGTGTTTGGGTGTGTGGTGGGAGTGGCGTGGGGTGAGAAGTGGGAGGATTAGGTGGAGGAGGAGTGAATGTGAATTCTCAGCTACTTTTGGCTCAGTTAAACGGGAAGAAATTTTGTTGGGCTTTCTGTTAGTGCTTTACTTTCCATATCTATGATGTCTGACCCGACAGCGTTCACTTTGTTATGCAAGTTTTGATCACTTCTGAAATGTATATGTGGTTTGCTTTGAAAAGAGATTCAGAAATCTAATAAAGAGCTGATGTTACCTTTTGGTAGTTTAAATCACCCACACCAAACCAAAGTTCATGATTTCATTTCTCCCTGAGTACACACAGAAATATTCACACCAGATTTGATTATGCTGCACACAACCCTGGGGCACATGAACTGAGTCATATTTTCCATGTGCTAGACTCTAGAAACATTTAATCCTAACTTCATGCATGTGAGTTAAATGAAGCACATCTAAGTTATGGCAGGTATGTCACCTGCTCTGGGTACTCTGGGTGAAGGAGGTTGGATTTGCTGAGAAGATTATATCAGTTTCCATCATCAGTTGTGAGAAATCATTCAGCATAAAAACTAATACTTCCATACTTAGAACTTCTGAGGTCTGAGCTTGACTGTGTGATAGATTTTTCTCTTCTGGCTGCAGAAAGAGAGGAAACCTGTGGTGGGTATGGGAATTATTTTATCTCAGTTTTTTCATAGTTAACACAAGGATGATGCAGTTGTGGTGGCATAGTGGGTTTTCTATTAGGCTGCAAGCTAATGCAAGGTCATGAGTTCAAAACCACCATCTGCTCTGTGTGAGAAAGATGAGACTTCCTACTACCATAAAGACTTAAGTGCAAAACAAAAACAAGCTGATAAAATAGTAGAAGCTCCCACTCCTCTATGCTAGAAAGTTTGGAAGACAGCTACTGGGCCAAGTGACAAGAGATTCATATTTGTACCCATTCCAAAGAAAGGTGTGCTAACAAGAATTGAATTATAGAACAATATCTCAGATATAATGCGCAAGAAAAATTTTGCTGAAGATTATCCAATGACGATTGCAGCTGTACATTAACAAGATGCTGCCAGCCGTCAGGTGAGATTTTCAAGAAAACTTAGAATGAAGGATAACATTACTGATGTCAGATGGATCTTGGTTGGAAGCAGAGAATCCCAGAAAGATGTGTATTTGTGTATCATTGACTATGAAAAGGCATACAACTCTGTGGATGGTAACAAATTATGAGTAGTCATAAGAATAATGGATTATACTGCACTGTGTTGCTGGGGAAGAAGATTGACAGTACTGTGGACTGATAAAAGGACACGCTGCTCTGTCTTGGAAGAAGTATGGCCAGAGTGCTTCTTAGAAGCAAGGATGGCAGGACTTTGTCTTATCTACTTTGGATATGTTGTCAGAAGGGACCCATTCCTCTACCCTGCTTGGTAAAGTAGAAGGACAGCAGGAAAGAGGAAGGTCTTCAAGAAAATGGATTGACCCAGTGGCTGCAACAATGGGTATCCTCGTGAGACTGGTGCCAGACTGGGCAGTGCTTCATCCTGTTGCGCAGAGAGTTGCCATGGGGCAGAAACAACTGAGGGCACCTGTCAAGAACAACATGAGACAACTTCTGGGTACATAACAGTTGTTTGAAAAAAGAAAGTTGTCTGTGGCCAGATAATTTAGTATGCTTCAGCATGTTAGGCTTCATTTGTGCCTGACATCATTTGATAATAGGAAATCAAAAGGAACCTACCTAATTCTCTAAATTAACCCTACACGATGACAAGATAAGAATTTGAGATTTTAAGACCTATGGATGAAGACATTTAGAAGATTTAATTCCCACACCTTGGGTTGTTGAATAGAAACCTTTTTCCCGGGAGTGCTCCCTCACCTCTCATGAGCACTATGGAGCTACTCTGCTCTCAGGATCGACTATAATGGTTAGGGTAAAATCCCACCAGTTACTCTGTGAGGCTGCTAACTCCACCAGAGACACTGTATTTTCCATGATGCCAAGGACCAGAGTTTTCCCTATTTGTACTCTATTTCCTAACATTTGTGTGGCGGTCATGTGCTTATGCTAATTTCATGATTGAGATGTAGGGGTGGAATCTAGCCTGTTAACCTGGAGCTAGCCATAGAGTAGCCAATGAGGCTTCTGTGTGGGCATGGCTTTCTCCTGAGGTTTCTGGGAAATCTCGCGATATTTCCCTCATGGAGATGAGACGCTATCTCCCTGGTTGTTGGGCGTTAGTCTCAAAGACGATGAATCATGGACAAGACAAGATGACAGCATCTGAGGAGTTGGGGAAGCCACTCATCTTTGTCCTGATGGAGCCAGACATCTGAAGCTGGAGAGGCCACATGGGGACCCCTGCCAGCGATGAGTTGCTTCTGCCACCATGGAGTGCTGTTGATGGGCCCTGAGCCCTGGAAGCGAGGAGCCATGGGGAGACCCCTGCCAGCACTGGGATTCTGCACCCACTGACCTGTGACTTTGTGAGTAGGAAGGAGACTTTATAGGCTGATATTGGGCATATGGGCTAATATCAGACTTATGACTTTGAACTGGAATGGGTTGGGATGCCTTCTCAGTGTTCCATTCTTTTTGTATATAAACCCTTTCCTTAAATCCATATGTGTGTCTATGAAATTTGTTCCTCTAGTCTACCTGACACAGTTTGCATGGAATTTCCTGCTATTTGGGTATATTTCTTAGACATTTTTCAAATGAGTTCATGGTGTACAATGAATATGATCTAGAAAAATAGAAAAAATTCCATTCAAACTGATCATAGACGTTTCATATGATGTTCTTTGGAAGCAGGCAGTCTTGGGGTAAGCATAGACACTGGCTTAGGAACTTGAGAAGTGACTTTCATGCAGGATCAAGTTAATTTGGGAGAGGAAACTATGATCCTGCTGTTGCACCAGAGGAAGATGTGGCCTGAATATTACAGTATTTGACAGTCCTTCCATTTATTCTCCCGCATTTTCAGAATTTTACCTTGGTATCATTGAAGCACAGAAGCCTCTCCTGACAACACAGTGAGTGCAGTGATGGCCTCATGCACAGGAGCACTTGTGAGCATGGCATAGGATCCAACATGGGATGACTCTGGTCAGAACCAACTCAGTGGCACCCCACAGCAGGACTGCACTAGCTGTCCAGGTTCTAGAATTAAGCAAATGAGGTTTGTGGGACTATTATTAAGAAGGAAATGATAGTAACCAATGCAGCTATTCATGTCTTCTGGTAAATACCTATAGCCAATCTAAGTCACTAGTTAAGCGGAAAGTACCTCGGTACTTAAAGAAGAGTACAGGAATGAATGTTCACATAGTGAACTAACAGTGCACAATGTGGAGAGAGGTGCATACAGCCTTCTAATGTGACTAAAATGTTCTGAATGTTTCTTACTCAAGTGGTTTCTTTAACTGACACATGCCTTTTTACCTTTACAACAGTCAAGCTTTAGATTAAAAGGAAAGCTCTAAAGCGCATTTTATTATCATTTTTCCATATCCCATTAGCTTTCTAGGATAGCGTAAGTTAAAAATAAATAAATACTGTGGTACAGGGAACTATTTCTCTGGAAATCAAGGTGATTCTATTTAGCGACGCAGCCCTGCAGGAGCTTGGACAGCACCGTGGCTGTGCCTGCGGCTTCCTGTGGCAAGACTGGCACCTGTGGGAGCCGCACCCCCAGCAACTCCCTGCAAGAACCAGCCCGGCCAAGCTCCCTTAGAGATTCTTAGTCCTGAAATCCTACTCTGTGACCTGGATTCCTATGGATGAAAATCGGTTATATAAAACAGAACAAACTCAAAGAAACTACCATGGCCATAAATTGGAGACTCCATCTTTTATTCATCCATAATAAAACCCAAAAACTCCCTCCCATCCACTTGACGCGATCCAAAGCGACCGTACAGGAGAGAGTAGACCTGCCCCTGAGAAAGAACTTGGCAAGACTGAGCAAACTTAACAAGCCGTGGCAAGGGCAGCTGTTCGAATCCACTAGACACTCTGCAGGGGACAACTGAGGTTTCCTGCTCTCCTCAGTAGTCACAGTATCAGACGCTCCAGGGGGCAGTGTTACTGTTCTTTGCAGTTGCTACGGAGTCAGAATTACCTTGACGGCAGCGAGTGTGGTTAAGACAACCTAACAAAGTGCCGAAAAGCTTTGGAAGTTCCACAGTTAAGGACCTGACTGCAACCCCAAAGGCCCACAGTTCAAACCCATCCACCACTCCTTGGGAGAAAGAGCTATCAGTCTGCTTCCACAAAGAGGCTTCTGAGTTTGCGAGGGCTTGTCAAGTCCGTTCCATCTCAAGCAGCCGTTCTTACGACAGGAACACCGCCTTGACCTGCGCCATCTCACGCAAGGGTTCCGTTTCAGTCATTGCTGCAGCCACCGTGTCCGTCCACCGTGTGGAGGGTACATCTTTTTTCCCCTTTCTGTCTTATGTCACCAGGCACGCTGTCCCTCCTGGTCCCTCCTGCTAACGTATCCGAAGTGCATCAAACCTTCACCATTTTTGTTTCTAAGGAACCTTCCAACTATGTTTCATCTAAGATTGTTTTGTTGGTTTTTCTGGCAGTCCACGCTATATTCAATTTTGTCACCATCACTATAATTCAAAGGCATCGCGTGTTCTCTGGTATCCCATATTCATTGTACAACTTTCACATGCGCACGGGGCCACGATAGCACCAGGGCTTGGGTTCGGTGCACCCGAATTCTCAAAGTGAAATCTTTGCTCCCTTAACCCTTTAAAGGAGATGTTAACAGGAAATTTTCCAGACAACAGACATTATTAGATTGATGGTGGCTTCCATGAGCTTTGAGGGAATCCCTGACAACTTGTTTTATCAGGATGTTACTTACAGATCAGCCTATGAAGATTTTTGTTTGGTCTTGTTTTACTTTTACATTGAGATATAATCCATACTCTGTGAGTTTCGTTATTAACACGATCTTCATCAAAATCAAGGACTTTAAAGCCCCTGCTATTTTTCTGGACTCATGAATGCGTACAATAGAGACTTTCTTTTTCCATAGGTTTGCCGCTAGATGTGCCCATATGCCTGCCTTTTGGCCAAGGGGCTGCACTGAGGGCGTGACAGGATTCAAGCAGACATTGAGGACCATGCGGAGGAAGCTGCACACTGACAATGGCAAACAGTCCAGGGTAGAGCTTGGGCCCTGGCTTCATGGAACCCAACCAGCAGGATGTTGACACCCAGTCTCCCCACCCCCACCTTAAAAAAATCATCTATTGGGGGCTCTTGCAGCTCTTGTCACAGTCCAGACATTTTGTCAAACACATCTGTACATATGCTGTCACCAAATTTTTCAAAGCATGCTCTTTCTACTTGAGCTCCTCATTTATCCCCCTTCCTCCACCATGCCCCCTGGTAGTGTAGACATTCTTCTTCTTTTTTTTTTTCATGTCTTACACTGACTGATGTCTCATTTCATATAGAAAACCAAATGGTTGTGTTAGATCGCCTCATTTTCAGATTTTTCAGTGACTTAGTGTTAAAGCTAACCCTGACAACTGCATCAACATACCCCTCTTTTGACCACCTGTGAAGTGATTTTGTGTGTATAAGTTGTAGAGCAGTAGTTCTCAACCTTCCCAATGCCATAACCCTTTAATACAGTTCCTCATAGGGTGATAACTACCCCTTCCCCAACCATAAAATATTTTCGGTGTTACTTCCTAACTGTAATTTTGCTACTCTTAAGAAGTACGTGACCCCTGTGAAAGAGTCATTCAACCCCCCCAAAGGGGTTGCAACCCACAGCTTGGAAACGCCGGCCGGCGCAGGTAACAAAAGTTCAGTGGCATGTTCTCAGATCCACAGCATTATGGAAGACCTGCTTTGTCAAAAGTCCTCATGTTGAACGTCAGTGATCAGGGAAATCAGATGTAGAGAGCGAACCTGGCTCCTAAAAAGAGAAGCAGCTGATATCAAGGTTCCTTAGGATGAGCAACTCTTGTCAGTCACCTGGACCAATGAAACAGCCTCCATACAAAAGAGGATTCTCCAGGACATGGACTGACATCGTGTTTGCAGGAATGGGCTCAAACATGTCAGGATGCATGAGGATGGCAGAGGACCAGGCCGTGTTTAGTTTTGCTGTACACAAAGTTGATCTGAGCCAGCACTGACTTGATGGCCTGTACTACAATGAAACCAGGTAGATGTGGAGCCAAGAAGGAAGGGAGCGCCATACATTGTCGTCATATTAAAAAAAAAAAGCGTATAGGTTTTTCAATAGAAATAGCTTAGAATGTGGTCATGGGGATGATGGAAGTGTCTGTTTTCTGTCACCACAATTACAGACACTTTATAATCACATATACTTCATTAGCCAGCATGAGAAGCGGAGAATGAATTCAAAGTCACTCTCCAATCTAAAGAGAAGCCTTATAAGATACATGATTTTTATATTGCTCCATACGTCTCATCTCTCCAGGTAGATGACTCTACTCATTTGGGAGATAAATATATGCTTATAAAGATGTGTAGGATGAAGCAGGGTTACTTGGAGGAAGTTTCCTAAATGAAATAGTACATTCTTTCAAAGCTATCGGTGCACACACTTGAAATTTTCATTGACACATCCTAATAAAATCATAGTGACCATTTTTAACCCCTGCGTATTATGAGCTTCATTTTTTTCAAGACTGCCAGCACCCCCAGCACTATATTTGGCTAATCTAGTTGATTTTGAAGAATTCCAAATGGTTCTGGTACTGGTCAGAACATATTGTGGGGTATACTGGCTGTAGTATTTAAACTGAACAGCACATTTTGGGCCCTGTGTGTGTGTGTGTGTGTGTGTGTGTGTATATATATATATATATTTAAAAGTCATTTTCTTTCCCCTGTAAAGTTAAAAATGCTTTGCTCTTACTTGAAACATGTCAAGCTTGGTGTTTTGGGTTGTTTTTTTTTTTTTTTGCGTAATTTTCCCTGACTTTATTTATATTTGCAACACTTCTCAATTTAGTGCCATCTGTGAATCCCTTCATTTCCTATTTACTGCCTTTTCTAGGCCATTAAGGGAGACATTACGGCAATGATACTTTATTTACATGCCACATTTCCAAGAAGCTCAAAGTGTATTTACAGGAATTATTGTATTCAAGAGTGGTACCCAGGTGAAGAAGAGTGGCTGATAGTTAGAAAATCAGAACATTAGCATGGCTTATTTTAAGTTGGAGAAGATATTTCAATGATCTGGGTGTAAGCATGTCTGTTATTCAATATTTTTGCTGCTTTGAGGGACTCAGCAGCTTGTCACTGAAGCTTCTAATGTTTATGTAATGAGGCAAGAGATGGGAGAATCAGGTAAAGTTGGTGAGTGAATTTTACTTCATTCCCTCATGGCTCCCACCCCAAAGTCTTAGTTATTGTGTAGTGACTAAATGTTAATGGATTTCACTGGAAGAAAGAAAAATGAGAGACTTGGGTAAAGAGACTTACTAAGGATGACAACGTCACCAAAGTGTTGTCTCTCTTCCTTTTACAGATTGGTTGTGCTCATCTTGGTGGGATTAGCGCATAGCTGCAATCAGGGGTGCAATCAGAACAATTGCGAGGGTGACACAGGATGGGACAATGTTTCCTTCTATTGTAGAAGGCTGCTGTGAGTCAGGACGGGCATGCTGGCATGCAGTGACAGTGGCGTCCGTCTTTGTCCACAGTGCTGGAGGCTGACAGACCAAAGAACCATGCCTCTAAATAGGCAGCATGAGCATCTACTTTGATTGTAGAGTGTGTAAAGTTTATTCCATTATTTTGATTTTTAGGTTACATCGTGTCATGCTGAGATAATCAGATTGTACATGTTTACACATGGGAAGGACTTTTGTAATTAAATAGACAAGGGAGCACAGCGCCGTCTCTCTTTTAACCCGTTTTATTGTATTTTGATGAAAATTTGTTCAGCAGTACAGGTTCCCATTCAACCATTTCTGCTTGTAGTATTCAGTGTCATTGGTTCCATCCTTCAGTTTATATCAACATTCTGAATAATTTTGTTCTAGTAGTACAGGTTCCCATTCAACCATTTCTGCTTGTAGTATTCAGTGTCATTGATTCCATCCTTCAGTTTATATCAACATTCTGAATAATTTTGTTCTAGTTGGGTACTCTCATGAACTTCATCTCACTGCCGTTCTAACCTTTATGTTTTAGAATGGCTGCTGTACACTTTTTCACCTATTGATCTATATTTTTAATGACTGCCGTTATCAAGAGTGAAGTTCTGTATTTTTTAAACCGACCTGATGTTTAGTTGCCTGGTGATTTGGAGGTTCAGTTTCAGTTCGAGGTTTAAAGAGCGTCTCTAGGCAAGTCTCGGCATTGCTCCAGTCTTCATGGATCTACTGGTCTGTTTCTTTGAGACTTGGGAGTTCCGTTCCTCCCTCTTTCCCCCTTTCTATGATGACCCCCTCCATACAGTGGTCCTGGCCATGATCTGGATTTTCTGGTCTCAACGTAAAGGAGGCTGTGGTTCATTAAGACAATTAGTTATATATATTTGGATTTCTTATATGATTCTTAGATTTCTTCTTTATCTTTGGCCACAGATGACTAGAGACTGGCATTTATATTTGAAATGGCTGCTCACACTCCTATAAGACCAAAGAATAGAAATGTTAGGAACTAACATAAGGGTATGCTATTTATGTATTTGTTTGTTTGTTGGGGGCCATCGAATCTGTGCCCATTCATAAAGACCCTGTGTACAAAGGAGCGAGGCACTGCCTGGTCCTGCAACCCCTCAGAGTTGCCTTTACATCCCAGCCCCCCAGTGCGGTCAACAGGGTAAGTTCATCATGCAGAGGGTCATCCTCTTTTTTTAAAATATCATTTTATCGGGGGCTCATACAACGAGTGTCACAGTCCATCCATCCATCCATTGTGTCAAGCACACTTGTTGCCATCATCATTGTCATAGCATTTGCTTTCTACTTGAGCGCTTGGTATCAGCGCCTCGTTTCCCCACTTCCTCTCCCCACCCCTCCTCCTTCATGAACCCTTGATAATTTACAAACTTTTTTTTTCATGTCTTACACTAACTGATGTCACCCTTCACCCACTTTTCTGTTGTCTGCCCCTAAGGGAGGGGCTATATGTAGATCATTTTGATTGGCCCCCCTTTGTTCTCCCCCCCCCACCCCCGCCTCTTTCCCTTACTTTCCTGGTATTGTTAATCTCATTATTGGTCCTGAGGGGTTTATCTGTCCTGGATTGCCTGTGTTTCCAGCTCTTATCTGTACCAGAATACATGCTCTGGTCTAGCTGGTTTGTAACTTAGAATTGGGATCATGACAGTGGTGGTGGGGGCAAGGGAGAAGAAGCATTAAAGAACTAGAGGAAAGCTGTATGTTTCATCAGTGCTACACTGCACCCTGACTGGCTGTCTCTTCCCTGTAACCCTTCTGTGAGGGAGATCATCCTCTTTTCTGATGCAGCTATACTTCAGAAAGAATGGTGTTTTTTCCCAAGGAGGGGTCTCTCTTGATAACCTGACCAAAGTACACGAGACAGAGTCTTTTCATCCTTCCTTCTTCTTCCAAGACAGATCTGCTTGTTCTTTTGGCAGTCCGTGCTAATCCCAGTGTTTGACTCTGTGACTGTGAATTCATTATCCTCACAGTACTGTTAGTTTACATATACATTCAGGTCATTTTAGATAATGTGGACTTTATCGGAATTTAGTCTGAGAACTAGCTACTTATTCTGGAATTGGAATTATGGTCATCCAAAAGGTTTTATGGTGTTTAACAGGATTTCCAGGATTTCCAGTTGATATATGACTTTTGAATTCTATTTCATCTTTCTAGTGTTACTTATTAATTAGTTTAATGTTTGTAAGTTCACATAATAGTTCAGAGTCAAATGAATAACTGTAAAGAGACAGCTAAAGATCCCTTTCAATGAGAAGATGAAATTGATGACAAATTTTAGAAGTTAGCTTTTTCTTTTTACATTTAAATTTATTAACAAACAGAGAAACACCATTGCATTTGACTGACTGTCGCCTCATATTGCTGTCTGCTGGGAGAGATGTGTTTTGGACCAATGACTCATCTAAAACTGGAGTGGAGAGCTCAGGGACATTTGTCCAAAGTTTATGGTTGCATGAGACTTTATTGTTAGAACATGTACAGATTCTAAAAATCCAAGTGAGGCCCATGACAATTCAAACAGTGCTTTCCAAATATAAGCCAGAGCATCATTGCCTGACTTTTGCTGTGATCTTTGTTTCATTTATTTATTTATTGTAGAATTCTTTTCCTATAGATTAATTCAATTCATTCAGTCAATTTTTGATAGTTTTAACAGAAAATTATATATTTGTTACAAGTCAACTGTCCAGTTGATTCCGACTCCTAGGTAACCCATTGGACCGAGTGGAATTACCTGCCCATAGGGTTTCTTAAGGTTGTGAATCTGTATGGAAGCAGAATGCTCCATTTTTCTCTCCAATAGAAAATACGATGAAAGCAACAAGAAGAATACTGTTTTAGCTAGATGTTGTTACCTAAAGGAGACTAGCCCAGTGTGATTTATTTTGGGAAATGAGAGACCCCTCAGGTCCCTTGTTTAGTTCTAAGTCTGGTTCCTTTGCCTAAAGCTCAGCTACGATCTGTACCATGAAAGAGCTATCCCTGCCTGTAAGCAGAGCTTCTCCAGATCTCTGACCAATTTGCTATCTAGATCAGAGAGGCGCTGGAGGTGGGGGTGGGGGACCTAGGGAACCTATCAGTAGTGGGAGGCTCAGAGTCTCATTATTCTTTTCTCTGTACTATTTTTGATTGTGAATTACCCCACTGCTGTCATGTCACTTCTGACTCATAGGGTTTTAGAGATAGCTTTAATCTTTAAAGGTACCCTGGGGCCTCAAGTACATAATCAAGCCCAACTAGGAAATTCTGTAAATATTGCCATGTAAGACTCCAGAGGGTGAGGAGGGTGTTATGCAAATCACATTTATTCTTTTATTATTTGATATTCTCATAGATGCTATAAGCAATCCTGGTGACATAGTGATTACTCATTGGACTAATAACTGCAAGGTCAGCAGTTTGAAGCCACCAGTTGCTCCTAAGGAGAAAGATGGGCTAGTCTACTCCTTAAAGATTAAGTCTCAGAAAAAAAAGATTAAGTCTCAGAAACTCACAAGAACAGGTTGACCCTGTCCTATGGGGTCACTATGAGTTGGGTTATGGTCTCTTTCAGGTTTTCCAGTAAGCACTTGTCTCCAGCATGCTTACCAAGCATCAGAACTTTTCAAACTCCAGATCTGGGGGCTCTGCAGTGAGGTTCCCATTATCTCCATAGGAATTAATCACAGTGCAGATGATTTGATGTCATGGGAGTGTAATAATAGACATTCTGGTCCCATGATCCATTAGCTAGGAAGAGAGGAGTTATGACCATGCCAGCTGTGCTAATAACCACCCCAATTCTAACTGGAACAAATACAATGAACCTTATGTCATTGGAATGTGGAATCCCCAAATTCTATTTGTGTTCTGACTGAACTTCAGCAGAACTATATCCATGCTTTGATAAGAGGGAGAACCTGTCCCATTACCTTTCTTTTTTTGTTTTGTTTTGTTTTGTATTTTGGGGGTGGGGCGTCACTGCCTCTGGTGTTCATGGGCGTTACCCAGTGCTGCTCCTGAGAACCGCCTCTAGATTTGAACCGCCAAGCCCACTGGCCGCAGTCCTGCACTTAACCATTTACGCCACTGGGGCTCAGCCCCCATAACCTTTCTAAACTTAGATATGACTCATTTTGACATTCACTAGGGACGAAAAATCTTGACAACTCTGATGGAAGCAAACCCATGAACAAATATAAAATGTGACCCATGTGACAAAGTCCAGGAAAGAAAAATTGTTTACAGTAGATACTAAGAATACTTGAATACAATACTTGGAAGTATGAAGGTGCTAGAGGGCATGAGTAATAAGAATTTTGGAAAGTTTGGGAATAACCTCAGTGATATACATAGATAGTGTTATTTGACAGTGAGTCTGTCTCCAGGCTTTTAAAAATCTTTATTGTGAGTGTGTGCCAGTCACCCAATCCAGTGCCAATTGGAGGATTAAGTGTGGAGATGGAGTCAATCTGGAGATAGCCAATGAGATCTCTGTGTGGGCATGACTTTCTCTGAGAATTCTGGGAAATCTAGTACTTCCTTCTTATAAGCAGGACACACTCCCCTGGGGGCACTCTACTGAAAAAACACATGCCACTATAGACCCTGTGGCAGTCATGTGCTTATGTTAATTTTATGATTGAAATGCAGGGGTGGAGTCTGGCCTGTTAATCTGGAGATAGCCATTGAGTAGCCGATGAGGCCTCTGTGTGGGCATGGCTTTCACCTGAGACTCCTGGGAAATCTCACGATATTTCCCTCATGAAGATGAGAAGCTATCTTCCCCAGTTGTTGGGAGTTAGTTAGAGAGATGATTAACCACAGGAAACACAGAATGGCGGCGGCTGGGAGGCTGGAGGAGCCGGTGGAGAGACCATATGACTTAGCCCTGATGAAGACAGACCTTTGAAGCTGGAGTGGCATGCTGTTGATAGACCTGAGCCCTGGAAGTGAGGAGCCATGGGGAGACCCCTGCCAGCGCCAGAATTCTGCACCCACTGACCTGTGACTTCCTGAGTCGGAAGCAGACTTTATAGACTGATTTCAGGCATATGGGTTATTATTGGACTTAAGACTTTGCATTGGACTGGATTGAGATGCCTTCTTAGGGTCATATTTCTTTTATATATAAACCGTTTCCTTATACCTATATGCATGTCTCTGAAATTTGTTCCTCAAGTCTATCCGGACTAACACAGACCCCATGCCCCGGGAACAGTAGGAGCCACTTGGAGACCCCTGCCAGCACTGAGCTCTTTACAATGCCACTGGATCCAAAGACTTTCTACACACTGGCTTGTGATCTTTCTGTCCTTGCCATCATTGCATATGTTTCGTGAGTCTGAATAGGACTTTATGTATTGTTATTGCACATATAGATTGGCCAATATTGGACTTATGACCTTGGGCTGGACTGGGTTGGGATGTGTTCTCAATGTACTATTATCCTTTGTATAAAACTCTCTCTTATATACAAATGTGTGTTTATGAATCTGTTCCTCTGGTCTACCTAGACTAACAGAAAGCATCATCAGTTGTGAATTCCACTAAGGCCTCTAACTTGATGCATCTAGTAGACCTATGTGTCCCTTGGGTGATGAATGACAGTGCTAACTCAAAAGAAGTGACGTCCTCTCATTTTACTTCATCTTTGGAAAAGGCAGCTCTGGAAAGATGATGCTTGTTGCACTCTTACTAATGATAGTAATTTTACGATGAAGTCTTAGAGATAACTGGCATGGAAATCAGGACGGCGTGGCTGAATAGCTTAAACAGACAATAAATATATGTTTGTTGCATGCCAGATTACCCATCACCTTAATGCAGCTTTGCGGTTTCTTAGTTTGGCATTTATAACAAGAATATTCATAGCAAGGATTTATAATTCTGCCATCTCTTTCCAACATGAGCTTGATCTCAATGCCCCTTGCACATTCTGAGAGTGTTGTGATGAAGGAAGGAACTTTGGCATTTGGCAGACTGTCCTCTGAGCTCCGTAAGAGAAACTTATGCAGACATTTTTGTTGGACATCTCGGGACACAGCTGTGAAAATTGAGAGCTTCACTCTCCTCTGAGCTGGAGAAATGTCAAAAAACAGTGTTGGAGGAATAATAGCAAAAAAATATTTTCCTTTGCTACAGTAAGAGTAGCTTTGGGAAAAGGATAGCCTACAAGACAGAGTCAATTCTCAGGAAAGGCAGGGAATAACTTTACACTTGTAGTTTCCTTGGACCAAAGCCCAGGCTTCCTATGGACATCTTATAGCAAGTATTTCTGGCAACAACATAGCCTCCAGATAGGCCAGAACACATTTACAGAGTCATCAATGAACAGGAAGGACAATGGCAAAGGCATTTTCAAAGTCATAACCATTCTCCATCTATCATCTTGCATATATTTTTCTTTATTAGAGAGGGACACCTATCTATCACAGGAACTAGAAAAATTCCATAAGCTCACTTATACTACCATGGGGAAAATAGTTTACAAAGAATGACAGAGATCAGAGAAGTAATGTTTGTATGATGTGCTTCTGTTGAGATCAAAGAAAGCAATCTCTTGGGCCAGCAAAGTACGAAGAAAATTGCTTTCTGTCCACAGTTATCAATCAGCAATTGAACTTCTTCATTGGTGTTGCCCCTCCAGGTGGTATAGAGGTTTGGGTTCTTTTTAAAAATAATCCTTTACGTATCAAAGTATTGATCATCCAATGTTAGTCAAAATGTTGAGGAATTCACACTTTGAAATATGACAGGTAAAAACTTTTACAGTTTCAGCTTCTAGTATGTAAGGATCTAGACTTCTGCTCTGAAGTTCATTGTAAAGTCCAGACAGTAGACTGGTTACACATTGAGCTCCTAACTGCAAGATCAGCAGTTTGGAACCACCAGCGCTTTTCAGGACAAGACTTCTACTGCTGCAAAGGGTTATGGTCTCAGAAACTCAGGGGAAATTCTACTATGTCCTTTGGCATCGATTGAGTGGCAGTAAGTCTGGTTTATTCTGTTGACTGAATCCAGCTGGAGCAGATGATCATGCAAGAATGCCACAGACTCGGACTTCAGGAAAGGGCTTGATCATAGAGTTACAGTCAGTTTTCCGTATTCCTTGCCTTCAACATATTTTCCTTCAAGTATCCTAGCAACCCTCCCCCCACCCTGTGGAGGGATTGGTTGAAGGATGAGAGAGAGAGAGATCATGCCAAACAGTCTTATGATTGTCCTGTCATCTTTGACTCTTCGCTTTCTCTCCACTGTTCTTCTTAATATCTCGTATTCCTGGAAATGAAAAGGCAAAAAGAGAAGAGCAGGGAGAAGAACTCCATTTATGAGTCAACTTCCAAGGTCAGAAGGCTCATTCCAGAGCAAGTCTTAAGCACTAGACTAAGGTGGTAAAAGAGCTTATTAGTACCTGAGTTCCCATTGCTGAAATTTGTAATAAAATAACTAAAAAGCAAATACATAAAATAACTCCTTAATTTAGGAGAGGACCCATGTATTCATTACTGACTTACTTCTAATCTATGCCAGCAGGAATATAAACAGAGCATTCATAAATCACTTAGAATTGTGGTCTCAAAGTAACTTAATAACTGAACAACAGCAACAGGATGTTAAATGTTTTTAAACTTTTATTTTCCTCAATTTGGTTCCAGGGTTTTATAACCCAGATTTTACAACTCTATATGACTTTATTACATAAACCCATCTTTAATGTTACCTCTTCAATAATTCTAGATTCCATTTTTCCTGTGTTTTAATCTATGCCATGTTTAACAAGTGAGAGAAGAGCCAATTAGTTTGACGAGGTGAGTTCCATTAAGGGTAAAATTTGAAGATGAGTTTTGAAGTTTGACTATGGTTTGGAGAAGAAAGTGGGGAAGGAATTTTAGACATGAGGAGAGAAGGAATAAAATGAATGAAAATGTTGATTTTCTGTATGAGTGTGACTATCGTTATAGGTTGAGAGACAATTAGGAGATGACACTTGAGCTGGAATATTTGGGAAAATCTTGTAGTTATTTCTTTAAAATGTATACTAGGTACAAGTCCCCAATAAATTGATTTATTAAAAAAATAGATCATGGTTCCTAGGCCATATTTTATTAAGTACTTGACAATTGCTATTTTATAACATTGTCAAAATTTGAAATGTGCTTATTATTATTATAAGATTAAAGTTATATATTATAAAGCAAAAAAGTCACATTGAACAATAGCAACAAAAATGTATAATAGGTGAACAAATTATTGGCTGGTCTAAAAGCAGTGAGGACTCACAAATTATGTCATATACTCAGATCTTATTGTTCCATAACATTTGGAGGCACTCACTGCCATCGAGTTTTCCTGTCTCATAGTGACCCCGCTGGACAGGATATAAGAGCTCCTGTGGCTTTCCAAGACTGTAATTCATATTCCTTCCACTACATGGAGAAGTGGGATCCAATGGAAAGCAGTCCTTAAGATCTGAGAAGGAATAGGAGAATCTAATGTAGCCAGTCTCGCCTGGAGTGATATTACTTTTTAAAATAATTTTAGGTAATTTATGTTTCACTACCAACCTGAAATACAGGAAGTATTGGTGTATTTGTTTAGCTGCACTGAACGAAGTTGTCTTCCCCTCATAAGCACTCTTGCGAGTGGCCCCACCCCACAACTGCCTCTGACAGCCTGCCACTTTGCTTCTTTCTGCCATGATTTTGTCCAAGCAGACAACCTGAGTCAGAGAAAGGTTCTTCCATTGGCATATGATCTGAGTCAAAGATATTCTTTCTTGAAGATTGAAGCTAAGAGTTTTAATACATTAGCTGCCAGGAACAAAACAGACACTTCACTCTACCAACTTTCCCAGGAATAAGGAGGTAGCTGCTTTAAATGGAGGAAAGGCTCACTAGGAAACAGAAAGGGAGATATCTTCCCAAAGATGTCAACTTTAAGAGGAGCTTCCCATTTTCAAAGGTTTGACCTTTGCACTTTCCTCTGTGTAAATTCACTCTGTCCCTTTTGTATTTTCTGTCCACTTAAACGGACTTCTGTGTCCGCCCCCACAACCCCTAAGTTATCAACTTTAATAATGAAGGCAAATAGATTTGGATAACATTTGTAGTTTTTCTAATTTTCTGTGAGAGTAATGATCTCTGTGTTTAAAATAGGAGGCATTATTGATGTATTTTAGCTTTTAAAGTATCAACATAATCAGTGCAATTATATTTCAGTCCTCTTATCTCTTGCATGATAAGCATAATTATTCATATCTGAAATAGAATTGTAGGATTGATAGTAAAATGTGTTTAAAAAGGTAAATTTGTATGATTTCTGAAGTTAGTGTTAATTGTGCCTGAATTGCATCTTTTTGCACATTAGCCCAACTAATGCTACCAGTTCATCCAGTCATGGAAGTGTGAAAAACACAGGGAAGGAAGGAATGAAGGGTATTTTCCACACTTTTGTCAAAACATTCAGAAGGCTTCATAGGATGAATCAAAAATACGTTTAGCAAAAAGCCCATAAAACCATGATTATGTAGCACTTTCCTATTTTTATTGCTAGTGATTTTGGACTTGCTCCAGTTAATATAACCATTTCTTTGATCTGCCTTAGTCAAATGTGACCTTACAGGTTAGCAGCAGAACCAAAAGCCAGAGCACAGAGAAGGGTGGCTAACTTCCCATGGAACGAATAAAGCTGAGTGCCAAAGAGCAGGAGACTAAATTGCTGGGTGGGATGCTGCCAGACACTGAAATGGGGGAGGTAGGTTTACTTGCCTACTGAGAAGAGTGGAATACTTTGGGCTTATGGTGGAGTGGCATGCCTCTTGGGTATTTACCAGCAGTGTTCAATGAGCTCTTACATTTGCCTGAGCAGGACAGAGTCGAAGGGGTCATATGACTGAGAGGCGAAGAACTTGAGAGTCATGCCTCCAGCTATGATTGAAAAGTACCTAAGAACGTGTCTTGATCATTTCTGATTTTGAATTTGTAGCCTTTTAACTTCCTCAATATAGTCCACGGCTCTTGTTAACATGTCGTACTATGGTGACATGCGTTACTGTGATGCTGGAGGTATTTCAAGTACTAGCAGAATCAACCAAAATGAAAAAGTTTCAGCAAAGCTTCCAGATAAGAACACACTCCTGAGAAGGAATACACTATCCAATCTGGAAGAATTAGACCCTGAAAACCTTATGGGTAGCATCAAAACATTGTCGGATACCGAAGGCCTAATGCAGCGATTCCCAAAGTGGGTGCTGCAGCGATGCAGGGGGGTGGTGATGGCCACCAGTGCATTTGTAAGGGGGCGGTGAAAGGATAAAAGAAAGAAGGGAAGAGTTAGAAAAATTGATTATTGTATTCCGCGCATAGCGTTTAATTTTTCTCTGAACATTCCCTCGGTTCCTGTATACTCCCTCACTTGCATTGAGGTCTGTGCAACCACGCACTGCTACTGTTCATGCGGTGCTACTGTATTGCCCTTCCAAAACACGTGAGCACTGAGAGCATTGCTGTGGGCAGCTGCCACTCGTGCGACTGGTGGATCGCAATGCCAAAGCGTGGGAGGGCAGCGGTAGTACCGGCAGTACTACCAGCAGATTTTTGGAGCACGCTATGAATCAGGAGATTTCCTGTAATTATTACATGCAATATAACTCTAAGTTAGATTGTTGTGATATTGTGACAAGTTAAAGCTAACTAACAAATAGTGCGACTACAATTGGTGAGTATTATTTATTTATTTTGTAATAATTATGTGTGTTTTACAATTAATAATGTTTATTTATTTCATTACTATATATTTTAGTGTTTTTTTACAAAAATATTTCAAAAATTATCAAAAATATTATTTAATTAACAATCCAAACTGTTAGAAACTATCTTACTTTATTTAATTATAAAATATATCTATAGTTTCTATTTTAAAACAATGAGAATGAAAAGATCTTTATAATTTGACTTGCCCCAAATTTATTTTGACAAACTTTATATCTTTCTGTTTAATTGCTATAAAAATTTAAAAAAATTAATTTCCAGGGGGCACTAAGTAATATTTTTTATGGAAAGGGGATGGTAGTCTAAAAAAGTTTGGGAACCACTGGCTTAATGGATAGAAGCAGATCATTGTCAGAGATAGTGCCAGAAGATGGGTCCTTCAGGCCAGAAAGCACTCAAAATCTGACTGAGGAAGAGCTGCTTTCTCTAATAGAGGTGACATTAATGACATGAATGGAGTAAACCAAGATGAGAAGAAGCAGCTGCAAATATATACTAATAATCAGAACTTGGAAAGTATGAATTATGAATCTAGGAAAAATGGAAGTAATCAAAAATGAAATGGACTGCACAAATCCTAGGTATTAGTGAGATGAAATGGATTGTTACTGGCCATTTTGAATCAGAAAGCACATGGTTTACTTTCCTGGGAATGATACAATCAAGAGGAATGACATTGGATTCATCATTTTAAAAAAGCACAACCATTTCCTGATGTATCTTGAATGTTAGTGCTAACCGTAATAGGATTGTATTAATCCAAATTCAGGGAAATCCAATCAATAGATCAGATTATTCAAATTTATTACACCAATCACTAAAACTAGAAAGGAAGACATTTAAGATTTCTATCAATGTTTTCAGTCTGAAATGAATCAAACATGCAATCAAGATGCATTGATAATTTTTGTTGGTTGGAATTCTATGTTGAAAACAAGGAGGAAGGGGTAGTAGTTGGAAAATATGATCTAGGTAATAGAAATAAAGCTGGAGGTTGCACAAACGAATTTGGCAAGACCAACGATTTGTTCAAAGCAAATACTTTTTTTGGAGGGGGCATCACTGCCCTCTGGTGGTCGTGGGAGCTACCCAGTCTTGCTCCAGGACATCAGCTGCTGGATCTGAACCACTAAGCCCGTGGGCCGCAGTCCCGCATTCAACCACTTACGCCACTGGGGCTCAGCCCCGCAAATACTTTTTTTAAGCCACACACATGACAACTATACGCATGAAATTCTCTAAGTGGAATACATAGAAATTAAATTGAGAACATCTGTGGGTAGAAATGATATTGAGAAGCTCAAAAACAGACCACTTACTGCTTATATGTGAATTCGGGTTGAAGCTGAAGGAAATATCAAAGGGTAGCTGAAGCAGACAAAGTAAAATATTATAATGAAATGTTCAAAGGTCTAGAATTAGAAAACAACAACAAAAAAGAAGAACATGATTGGTATATCTTAAACTGAAAGTATCCAAGCAAACATTTAAGCCTTCAATTGCATTATTTAAAGATTTTGAGGCAAAATATTGAATGATGCAGGAAATATCAAAAGAATATGGAAAGAATATGCAGAATCACTGTACTGAAAAACTAGTTGACCTTCCACTACTCCAAGAATTAGCATATGAACAGGAAATACTGAAGGAAGAAGTTCAAGCTGCACTGAAAACATTAGCTCAAACCAAGATTCCATGAATTGATGGAATACCGACTGAAGTGTTTCAACAAGCTGATGAAGCACTGGAAACAGGTGCTAGTTTGTGCCAGGAAATTTGGAAGAAAGCTACTTGGCTAACTAAGTGGAAGAGACCCATATTTGTATCCATTCCAAAGAAAGATGACCCAACAGAATGCTCAAACTGTAGAACAATATCAATGATCGCACATGCCAGTAAAATTTTTCTGAAAATCCAGCAACAGCTGCAGCGGGCCATTCTAAGGAAGATGCCAGAGGTTCAAAGTCTAACATTAAAAAACAACAACGACAAAAATGAAGAACATGATTAGTATATGTTAAACTGAAAATACGCAAGCAAACATGTTAGCCTTCAAATGCATAATTTAAAGGTTTTGTGGCAAAATATTGAATGATGCAGGAAATATCAAAAGAATGTGGAAAGAATACCCAGAATCACTGATGTCAGATAGATCCTGGTTAAATTATCAGAAAGATGTTCATGTATGTGTAATTGGCTATGTCAAGGCATTCAATTATGTGGATCATAACAAACTATTGATAGTCTAGGGAAGAATAGAAATTGCAGAATGCTTCATTCCTACAGCACTTGTACGTGGACCAAGAGGCAGTTGTGAGATCAGAACAAGAGAATGCTGCATGACTTAAAATAAGGAACAATGTGTCTCAGGGTTGTATCCTTTTACTGACTTATTCAATCTGCATGTTCAGCAAATAATCAGAGAAGCTAGAGCTAATTAACAACCTGGCTGAAAGTGAGGAGGTCTTGAAGCATTTGTTGCTGAAGATCAAGGATTGCAGCCTTCAGTTTGGATAATGAGTTAATGTCAAGAAGATGAAATCCTCACAACTGGACCAATTACTAATATCATTATAAATAAAACAGAGATTGAAATCGTCAAGGATTTCATCTTGCTTGGACCCACAATCAAACTCATGGAAGCATCAGTAAAGAATTAAAAAAAAAAGCTTTGGGTAAATCTGCTGCATAAGACTTCTTTAAGGTGTGGAAAAGTCAAGATTGTTAATTTGAGGATGAAAATGCCCCTGATCCAAGCCATAGTATTTTCACTTGCCTCAAATGCATGTGAAAGTTGGATATGGAATAAGCGATACACCATTTGAATCATGGTGCGGGTGACAAACATTGAAGGTACGATGGACTGCCAGCAGAACGGGTACAGTCTGAATACTCCTGAGACGAGAGGCAAGGATGGTGGCACTTCATCTATGGTACTTTGGACATGTTGTCAGAAGAGACCAGTCCCTGAAGAAGAGCACCATACTTGGCAAAGTAGAGGGACAGTGGAACAGAGGAAGGTGAGTTGACCCAACGGCATTGTTGGGCTCACTCAGAAGAATAATTCTGTTGTGTACAGAGTTTCTAGAAGTCAGCATACAACTGACTTACAACCAGCATATACTTCACAATCTGGAGTAAAACATCTCTGTAGAGTTTCTAACTATAACTGTATTTGAGAGCAGACCTTTCGTCTTTCTTCTCCAGTGTAGCTGGTAGGTTTTAGCCTCCTAACTTTGGGGTCAGCAGCTCAACACCTAGTTCCTGGTGGCACCCAGCTCCTTCTCTTTTCTGGTTGTGCTTTTAGTGGAGACAATTTAAATGGGCATTCATTCAGATGAAACGTGGGGGGTTTATGTCTCAAAAATAGAAATGCGCTGAGCCCCGGTGGCGTAGTGGTTGTGCGCGGAACTGCGGCCCACTGGGATGGAGGTTCAATTCCGGCTCCCAGGAGCAAAGGCTGGGCCTCCTACTCCCACCACCAGGGCAGTGATGCCTAAAAAATAGAAATGCAACAACTGGACAAATAAGCAATATCCTGATAAATGTTGAAACTTTCAAAGCTGCTCAGGCTTTCATTTTCCTTGGATCGTGACCTCCTCTGGCTACACGAGGGAGAAGCAAAATCCAAACTCCCACTAGCCCAAGATGTATTGACTCCATTCTCCCTCCTTCTTTGCCCTATTCTGACACTTGTCGTTCTTCTCCTGACACTCTACTCTTTTGCTAGGTTCAGCAATCTGTTGCAATGATCACACAACTCACAATTTACTAGGGATATTAACAGGTGAACACAAGTTTGTTTCAATAAATAGTAAGGATATAGTCATTGACCCAAAGCAGTGCCTCATCTCAGCTAGCAGCCAAGTCACTCTCATTCTCAGTTTCAGACACAGCCCCTGGGCCTCTGCCACTGGGCTAGGAAGTCCTCCTGCTGGTGTGCCTCACTGTCCCTTAGCCTTGGTGCAGCTTCTCTGCTCTCTATCAAGGTCTACTCATCTGCTGCCGCCACCGCTTCAGGTAGAGGTTCCCAAGGGGCTCCACTGGTGACTTTTCTTCTGTTTGTGGTGCTTCTCTTCCTTCAAGCTCCTTGGAATTTTCTCTACTCCAGTTTCTGAGATGCTGCTGCTTCTTTTATCCCCCCACCCTTGAGATGCTTATTCTTATAGTCAGTGGAGCGGCAACTAAGACTGTCAAATCCTATCTCTTCATGTCTCACACACTATTTGCAAGGTCCCACCTAATCATTTGGTGGTTGTTGCAGACACAATGTAATTGACTTCAACTCAATGGACTCGAGTTATGTTTTTTTCAGTAGCCTTATAAGCATGTGACAGTTGGGCAATAGATGAGGCATACATGTTTTTGAACGATCATGTTGGCGAAGAATATTGGCTATACCATGTACAAACAAATCTGTCGTGGAAGAAATGAAGCCACAATGTGCCTTTGAAGTGAGAATGCTGTGTTCTTAGGAAGGAGGAGTTAGTTCCTGGGCCTGGAGAAGCGTTCCTGTCTGGTAGTAAGTTAGAGAAGATGAGGAAGACCTGCAATGAGCTGCCACAGTGATCACGAGGTAGCACAGGCCCGGCAACCCTTCACAGGGTCGCTGTTAGTTTCTTATCACAACCACATGTCTTAAGCTTTCATAAATTTATACTCCTTTGTAAGGAAATTTACATACCTGAGAGACTAGTTGAGTCTTTATGTGGTAATACTTTATGACGTTATGTGATATCACAGAGGCTTTTGTTTCTTCAAATGGATTTAGTCAGGCTAATGATAATGAGCGTTTCCTCGTCCAACCTGGCATAAACTCAGTGTGTTTCCATACTTGAAAGTCAAGCTTTACACGATAAGATGTTAGATATAATTGTGCTTTGGCCTTCTCATCTACTACTATATTTTGTTCTGTTCCTTAGCAAAAGCAAAAATTAATTTAACAAGACAATTTTTATGAGATTATTTTATTCTTAATTTTTTACCACAATGACTTAAATCCCAGTCTCCAGACATGGAGTTGATTTCCACTCATGGTGACTGTATATTGGCAGATAGACCTGCTCCTCGGGTTTCCAAGGCAGACAGTCTGATCTTTTTTCCCCAGAAGCTGGTGGCTTTGAACTTCTGATCTGGCAGCTATTGCCTGATGCTTAACCAGTTATGCTAACCGGGCAGCTGAAGGTCCAAATATTGATGACCTGAAATTCTCTTGCCATGAAGTCAATGCCAACTCATAACCACCCTATGGGGCAGGGTTGAAAAGCCCCTATGGGTTTTTTAAATTATAACTCTTTACGGGAGTAGAAAGACCAGTATTTCTTCCACATGGCAAAATAGAAAGATTTAGATTCATATTTACAGGATTTTTCACAGGTCTATAAACCTTCAGTACATAAGCCAGAAGTTTCAGACTGTATAGGGAGGTCAGCTGAAGGACTTTGGGGGGTCAGAGATATGATTGCATCTGAGAGACAAAGCTGGGAACTTTGTATGGAGGCTGTTATAGAGCTTGTTCTGATTATAATAAGATCTATAAGTACAATGGAGATGCTTAATTCTTACAGCTTTTCATCCCCTTGCTCTCTAATAAAAAAAGATAAAATAATTTATTGTTTAAAATATTATCTTAATTTAAGAATATTATATCACAATATGTTTACTTCTTTATGATTCATACTAAATCAGGCACTTTATCTGTAAAAATAAAAAGTACACTTTTTTTGGCCAATATCAATCCTATGTTGTATAAGTCAATTATAATCCTTTGGATTAAAAGTCAATTATAATCCAATCTGAAAAATACTTTTCAGAATGCAATAATATATAAATATTATGCATCCAAATATTAAGAGTTGAATGTTTAATAGTAGAAAAATGCTCAATTGTATTCTAGTAAGGGAGGTGCCTATATATTTTGACTTTCATAAAAGTAAATAAGAAAATATATGAGATGCAAGAGATGCAAACTAAAATAAAATTATTCAGGAGGCTAGCATTTATTTAAATTGAAACTTTGGGGTAGAGTGGTATTAAAATGAGATTTCACAACCCTGAAAGATAATTAATGACTATGTAAGGACATGTCATGCATGGGTACATGATGGTGAAACTTAAAAGTGATGAATGCGTAAAGCTCTAACTAGGGGGCTTCATAAAGTTCCATTGTTGTCATGCACATTTAGAGGCCTCTTCTTAGGTGAGGAGGGGAGGGGAGAAAGAAAGAACCAATCTCAATGAATTACACATAACCACACACCACCTCCATGGGGACAAACAACAGAAACCATGGCTGAAGTGAGACAGCAGTTGGTGTAAGAGACGAAAATAATAATAATTTATAATTTATCAAGGGATCACAAGTGAGGTAAAAAAGAGGAACTAATATCAAGGGCTCAATAGAAAGTAAAGGTCTAGAAATTCATGATGACAACCTATGCGCAAATATGCTTCATACAATTGATGTATGGAATTTTTAAGAGCTGTAAAAGTCCCAAATTAAATGATCTTTTAGTAATAATGAAAAAAAAGAAGCCCCTTCTTACTTTCATATTTTTTGACTTTCTCATTGCGACTGTATAGAAATCAAATAGATTGTTATACAATGATTTTTTGAGGGGAGGCATCACTGCCCTCTGGTGGTCGTGGGAGCTCCCCAGGGCCACTCCTGAGAGCCACCGCTGGATTTAAACCACCACGTCCACGGGCCACAGTCCCGCACTCAACCACTTATGCCACCGGAGCTCAGCCCTACAATGATTTTTTATAGTCATTTTATTGGGGGCTCCTCCAAATCCCATCACAACATATACATAAACCATTGCATGCAAAGCACATTTGTACACTTGTTGCCATCATCATTCTCAAAACATTTTCTTTCCACTTAAGCCCCTGGCATCAGCTCCTTTCCCTTCCTCCTCCCCACTCCACCATTGACAATTTATAAATTATTATTTTGTCATACGCTGCACTTTCTGATGACTCCCTTCACCCACTTCCCTGCTGTCCATACCCCAGGAAGGAGGCCAAATGCAAATCCTTGTAATCGTTTTCCCCTTTCTACTTCACCTTCCTTCTACTCTTCTGGTATCACCACTCTCACCACTGGTCCTGAAGGAATCACCTGTCCTATATTCCTCATGTTTCTGGCTCCTGTCTGTACCAGTGTACATCCTCTCATCTAGTCAGATTTGTAACGTAGAATTGGGTTCACTATAGTGTGTGTGTGGGGGGGGCATAGGGGTGGGAGTGGGCAGGAAGCATTTCCCAACTCCACCTTACAAATACAGCTGCACTGGAGAAGGTACACTGGTACAGAAGGGAGCTGAAGATATGAGGAACCCAAGACAGATAAGCCCCTTGGGGCCAGTGGTGAGCTTGGAACTACTGGATAGATGGAGAGAAGGTGCGGTAGAGAGACGGAACCAACTGCAAGGATATTCACATAACCTCCTATCTGGAGGACAGACACCAAAGGAGTGGGTTGGGGAGAGGTTGGGCAGTGTAAGATATGGTAGAACAATAATAATTTATAAAGTAATGAGGGTAGGTGGAAAAGGGTAAGCAGGGGAAGAGGGCAAAGGATGGGAAGCTGATATCAAGGGCTCAAGTGGAAAAGCGAATGTTTGGAGAATGATACAGCAGTAGACGTGTGAAGGTGCTTTGCATAGTATATTTATTTATGTATTGTGAAAAACGATGTACGAACCCCCAATAAAATGATTTTTAATTAAAAAAAGTGACACATACCTAGTCACCCTGAGGAAAGTGACCAAGGAGAACTGAGGAAGGCAGGTTTGTTGGACCAAACAGCCCATATCCTTCTCCCATGCCTCAGTCCACAGCCTTATCTTTAAACAACCATACTCGCTCGTGCCCCTTTAATGCAAACACTGGCCAAGCTTGGGCAGGAAACTGAAGAGTTGTGGCTATGTGTGTCGTCAGTATCTTTAAGAGATTCACATCAGTGTGTGGCCACCTGCATCCAACAGGGTAGTCTGGTTCAGTGTAGAAAGGCATGACTGGACGTCTGGACCTTAGTTGGTACTCTGTGTAACTAACGACCTGTCACCATGGCAATTCTGTTCACAGCAGGGAGTTGTTACAGACCAACTAGAGCTGAACCTCAATGGACCAGGATGGACAATGCCAAAGACCCAGTTCTGACTGAGCCACCCGAGGTGTGCCAGAGTACAACTTTGCTCCACAGGGATTTCAGTGCCTGGATTTTTTTCAGAAGATCACCAGGCCTTTCTGCAGACATACCGCTGGAATGTTCCATGGGACACTTAACTCCAACCTGTCAGTTAGTGGTCACATATCAGGGAATAAGTTAAGGAATGGTGAATGTTTATATAGCAGATGGTCACTCATAATAATAAACCTGTGAACAGTTAAGAAAATGTCCGAACCTCCAACAAAATGGTTAAAAAAAACTAAACTGTAAGGGATAATCTGTAGCTTTTTTTTTTTTTTTTTTTTTGCATCACTGCCTTTGGTGGTCGGGGGCGCTACCCAGTGCTGCTCCTGACAGCCACCGCTGGATTTGAACCACCAAGCCTGAGGGCCACAGCCCCCGTAACCTGGCCGAGCTAATTTATTCTAATAGTTTTGTAGTGGGTTTCTTACAATTTTCAGTATTTCAAGACCATGCCATTTGTAAACAGGGGTGATTTTCCTTTTCCATTTTCATTCTGGATGACTTTGATTTTGTTCTCTGGCTTTATTGTCCTTTCTAGAATCTGTAGTATTCTGGTAAATAAAAGTGGAGAGAACAAGCACTCTTGTTTGTTCCTGGTCTTAGTCTTTCATCATTCAGTATGATAACTCAAGACCCACGGCCACTGAGTTGATCCTGGTTCACCGAGGTCCTATCAGAACAAAGCTGGGTGGCCTCCTTGGTTTGTTTATGGGCAGAGGAAGCATCATCGGGCAGGTTTGTACTACGGACCTTGCTGTTAGCAGCCCAACTTTGAACCCATGAAGATTCCCTAACTATGAGACTAGCTGTGGATTTTTTGGAGATGTCTTATTTAAAAAAGAAAAACAAAACTTTTGTGGTGAATTAGGAGAAGGTTTAATGAGCATATCTTCAATTTATATTCAACAGTTTATCAAGCCTCCCATTGTTTTGTGCTATTAAAATAATTTTGGTGCACTTTCTTTTTGGATATTGTCTTCCTCTCCATCCAAATGAGAGCAGATTATCGTGCAGCCTCACAGATACTCCGTATCATGGTAAGGAAGTTTCTTGCTAATCAGGGGTTCCAAAACATTTCTTTGAATGTTCTGCTTCCTCCTTCTTTATTCCTTTGAACAAATTCTCCCCTTTTCTGTTAACAGCTTAAATAGTCTCGCTCAGCAAAAATGATCCTCTCCTATTCCACTACTGGCTGGTAGGGTTCTAAGTGAGACAAGAGTGAGAGGGATTAATGTTGAGTTGCTTTTTGAAAACCTTTTTCAATTTGGAAAATGTTCAATTATGGATTGAAGGCACGAAGACCATGGGGCTCTCAGAGATCATTCCATTCAACCTGTTGCAGTATTTATTGACTTTCAAACACAAACTTCACTGAATTTGCATAAGCAATCATGCATTTGCAAAGTACAAATTGGTGCACATCTGTTTGTACAGTTAATCTTTGCAAAATCTAATAAAAACATGTCTCAAATATGTCAGATCTAAGGCGGTAAAATATTGAGTCTCCTGGCAGGAGAGAAGAAAATGTGAGTTATCTGATCCAGTGAAATGAGTTCTGCATTAAGGTGGCATGTTAATTGAGAGTTGAAGATTAATGATCTTTACTTAGAGGAATATTAAGTCATAAGTCACTCCCTCTCCCTTTCTTCTCTAATAATGACAGTATGGAGTTTTCCTTTCCTTGTGCAGCTCAGCTTTTAATTTTTTTATTGACTTTTACCCATTCATTCAATTAGTAACCAACTGATTTGTTTGATTAACTTTTAAAAGTGCATTTATGATGTTTTCCTACAGACCTGTTAGGTCCCTTGAGTTGGATTTTAGTCACAATGACCATACATACAATATTGAATACAATGAAGCAATTCCTGGATCCATGCCATCCTCACAATTGGTAGGTTGAGCAAAATATGACAACTACCCCCTCAGTTTTTCACATTGAGGGTCTTCCTTCATTTTTTTTTAAATTGACAATCTGGTTTACAAAGCATGCTGTCCTTTGACAGTCTAATCTCTCCTGATAACACGCCCAAAGTACATAAGACAAAGTCTCCCTTCTAAGGAACACTTTACCTATACTTTTTCCAAGATAAATGTGTTTGTTCTTCTGGCAACCGATGATGGTATTTTCATTATGCTTCAGCAAAACTTTAATTCAATGCTTCTGTTCTTTTTTGGTCTTTGGGGGTTAGCTAGGCTCTTACCTTAGTCCTCAAGGTGATCTCTTTATAGAGATCTTGCATGCCAGTTATTCCCAATACAAGACTGAGGAAGTAGCTATGGGTTGGGCTACAGAAAGGAGAAGGAGGATCTATTTCCATGTCAACCCAAAGCCCATTGCCACAGGGCAGAGGTCAGTTATGATTCCACCGCTCATCCTTCTTTCACTCAGTTCTGCAGTCAAGAGTTTCCCCCACCACACTCTCCTTCTGCGCTCTGTTGATTATCTGTAGATCTGTTGTAATGGTCACACAGAATTTTCAGACCATACTCACAGTAGTGAGGAGCTTATTAGGGAAGTCAATAAGTTATTACAAGCCAGGAACAGACAATACTAAGGATACCGTCTTATGCTCACAGCAGTGCCTCTTCTCAGCCAGCAGTCATGGGTCACTAAGGTCCTCAGCTGCTCAATCACCTGCTCCCTCCCCCTCTGCATTGTTTAGTGGACTGCGCGAGTCTGCCTGCTGGGCTGCCTCACAGTCTCATTGCCTCTGGTCTGAGTGCTGCTTTTCTCCTCTGTGGTAGCCTGATCCATCTCTCTCTGATCTATCTCTGGTCTCTGTGTCTCCAATCCTGGATGCACAGGCTCTTTTCGTGCCTCTTCTCTCTGTATTGTCCATGGATTCTCATATAGAGAAACTGGCATTCCTCCAGTCAGAGTCCTCTACACCTGCTTTGCATGGTTCTGCCCAAGCACTTGTTTGGATGTAAAGAGTTATAGAAGAGTCATCTTAAGAAATTTCACTTTTCCACAAACATATCCTTTGATTTCTTGACTACTGCTTCCCTGAACGTTGACTATCGATCCAAGTAAAATGAAATTCTTATAATGCCAACCTTTTCTCCATTTATCCCATGTCAGCCATTTCTCTAGTAGATAACATTATGAATGTTATTATTAGCGCAGTTATGAAGATTTTTGTTATTTGCTAGTTGAGTTTAATTCAGAACAAATGCTCTAGTCATTGACCTTCCTCGGTAAGTGCTTTGAGCCCTCTTGACATCCAGCAAGGTTAGGTCAACTAATGTAGGTTGATAATGGATCTTTCTTCAAATCTGATACTTGCTTCTTCATATAGCCCAGCTTCTTTGGATTTTTTCTTGCCATACAGAGCTTTTAAAATGGTAGAAAGATACAGCTCTGATACCCACCTCTCCTGATTTTTAAGCCATGCAGTATACTCATGTTACATCTGAATGACTGCTTCCTGTAATTATAACTTCTATAGGAATTCAAATATGAAAAGAGGAATTTGCATTATGCAAGAATTTTGAATTTATGAGCAAAATAAAATAATTGACTATTTTATTTTGTCATATAGTTTGTGACTATTGTCATCTAGATCAAGAGGACAGCATTAGTACACATATCAGCTTCTTTTTGACCTAATGTATACACACACCGACTTGTAACCATGCACATGCAACCCCTCAACATATACATGCAAAGAAGAGATAAATAGGAAAAAAACAGACTTATGTAACTATTGAATGCCTCTAAACCAGTTATTTCTACCGGTCAGTATAGCCTATGACTATATTGACATGAAAAATATTACCATGTTCTTGAGGGGAAGAAAAGGAGCGCCATGAAAGATAAATCAATAGAAATTATTCTAAGTCTAATAGATAATTTAGGAATGAACACACTAGCCCATCTACTGCCATCAAGTTGATTCAGATTCAGAGTCACTCGATGAACATATAGGACAGAGTAAAACTGCTCTATGATATTCATGTGACAGTAGATCTTTATGGGTATAGACCGTCACATCTTTTACAAACAGAACTGCTTGGAACAACCAATCTTGTAGCTAGCAGCCCAATGTTTAACCCATTATGACACTAGAACTTCTTAGAAATTAGAAAAGTTAAATTCATGTCTAAAATGTAGTGTCTATAGTACACTGCATCTATGAAATAAGACACTCAAGCACTGTCATTGAGTCTAGGCAGATTCATAGTATATTCTAAGTAACCATGGTAATGTTCATTCTATCCAAACATATACACCATTGTTTTATTAGTTGGACAGAATTATAATTGTAACATATATTTATTAATTTCTTAAAACTCAGAATACTTTAAAGAGTACATTTTCATTTCGCTGCATTTGTTACTTCAGTAATGAAGCTTATGATGTAAAGAGAAAAAGTACCAAACAGCTAGAGGAAGGCACATTGTCATTTGTTTTAACTTTGCTTTACATTCCAAATTCTCGGGAGATATGTATGAATTATGCAATTTCTGAAAGTGTTTGAATTGGTAACAAAATTGTGAGAACAATTGCTATAAGTTCAGCAGAAGTGGAAAGGGATTTCCCAAAGATGAACATAATATGTTCAGAGGAGAGAATCCACCTGTTTCCAACATATCAGACACCATGCCATTGTCTAAGTGGTCTATTGCTAAAGGAATGGGATCCTTTTCCGACAGTGAAAAGATAGTTAAGGATAAGTGACACAGATGATCATGCTCAGGTAAAAATGAAAAATTTGCAAGTGGGGATAACAATCAAGAAGCAATATGAATAACAGCAATATGAATAACAATAACAGTATATTGTTTTGTCAAATATTGTTTAATATTTTATCAATAATTTAAGTGTTTCTTATAACATACTTTAGCTTTGTGTACCTCCTTTAATGGTTTTACTTAAATACTAACTGTATAAAATGATAAGCAAACTTTCAGTATTTCAGTAGTCTTTTTATACTTAAGTTATTTGAATCCCATCATTGAGTGAGAGAGGACAATGAGACCACATTGGTGGCATAACATATCACCACAAACTTGGTGGCCTAAGACATTTTTTCTCACAGTTCTGGAGACCCGAATTTAGAAAATAAGGTGTAGGTAGTGGGTTCTTTCTAGCGATTTTGAGAAAGAATGCTCTCTCTACTTCTCTATAGCAGCTTTGGGTAAGCCCGCACACTCCTTGGCTGGGAGACCCATCACTCTTCTGCTGTCTGTAGACGGTATTACTCTTTGAGGTTTGGGGTCTGTTTCCCCTTGTCCTCTTTTATTTGGACTTGTCAGTGGGTTAGGTTCCTCCCTAATACAAAATTATCTCACTGTGAGATTCTTCCTTGAATTAGACTGGCAAAGATTCTCCTTACAAACCAGGTCACACCGTGAGAGTCTTTGTGGACGTATCTTTGGGGAGCTGTATGTCAGTGCACTGCAAAGCATGTGCAGTGCATGTCTCATTGCTACTACATGGGTTCTGGCTCACAACAGCCTATAGGACAGAAAAGAACGGCCCCTTTGCGTTTTCCAGGCTGTAACTCTTTAGGTGAGCAGAAAACCTCCTCTTCCTCCTATGAAGCTTCTGGGTTTGAACGGTTGGTTAGCCACCCGACATGTTCACCCCAGGGACCCTGAAGGATGGAAAAGATGAAAACACCTGTGTTTGAGAACCCAAAGGGTAAAAGCAATTCGATGTAACCTTCAAAATATTTAGCCACAGGGATGCCACAGGCACAGATGGAGCTAAATGGATAGTTACTAGGTTTTTATGCAAATAACGCACACATTGTATGCTTTTGCCAGCCACAGCTATTAGGCGTGGGTACATAATTGATGAAAAAGTATTGTAGTCAGGATGATTGCTAGGTAAATATCCCAAAAGACCAAATCAGAGAGCAGGGATTTTGCAGCAAAGGAAATAGATGAAGAAATGATATATTATGCTAAAAATGTTTTCACAAATATTTCCCAGGATGTCATCTCATCTGTTCTGGCATGCTAATTTACTTTCACTTAGAAATGCAGTGTTTGGGGATTTCATTAAAATTAGGGTGGCAGTCACCAAATTGAAATGTAATAAATTCAAAAGCTATTTTAACCAAAAGAATTAAATTGAAACATAAGGTAACTTTTGAATAAAACATATACTTAGTGGCTAATGAAGGCAGAGAGAACTGCCCCTAAAACATCAATTAAATTTATTACATATGACGGCTTCAAAAAGTTGGTAGGAAAATTACATTATCTTTTAATTCCATCTTTTTATGAACTTTTGGAAGCCTCCAGATACTCCTGTGTCTAAAACCCCTATCAGAAATACTAACAATTTTAATTTTCTTCAGGGCTGGAGAAAACTTTTTAAGATATAACTTTAATATGTTTCTGGAGATTCAATCACTCATACCATTAGTAAGATTCATACAGTAATACTGCCCAGAATTTAAAAAAGAATGTTCTTTCATATTCTTTGATGGTTCCCTTCTAATTGCAAGATTATAAGTTGTGGCCACTGATTAGACACATGTGTAAATATTTACTAATGCTATCACTTTGTTACGGCTTGGTTCATACCTATGTTCTTCATACTTATTGAGTACATTTTGGGTATCAGTAAATTTGACTTCCTCCAAATTTCTAGTCATGCTTCAACCCAGTAAACTGAACTCAGTGTCACTGAGTCAATTCCACTTCATACTGACCAGCTAAACAAAGAGTCTTTGTAAATATTGACAGGAACAGAGAGCCTCACTTTTTTCTCAAGGAGCAGCTAGTGGGTTCAAACTTCCAATCTGCTGCCAACACTTACCTGGCAGCACCAGAACCATTATCAGAGACCATAAAATCGAGTTTTTATTAGTGTATGAACTTGGAATATACCAAAGGCCAAAACTATAAAGGGAAATTTAAATTTTAACCAAAAAGCATATGTTGTTAATATCATGGATTGAATTGTGTCCCCTTAAAATTTGTGTCAAGTGGGTAAGGCCAAGATTCCCAGTATCGCATGGTTATCCTCTATGAAGTGCTTTGATGTAATTATCCTCTATTTCATAATATGTGTAATAGTTTGTAGCTTCTACCTGTTAATGCTAGCTGAAAGCAGAGAATATCAGAAAGATGTTTATTTATGTTTATTGACTATGCTAAGACATTCACCTGTGTGTGCCATACTAAACTATGGATGGCCCTCCTACTCCCACCACCTGAGAGGAGTGATGCCCCCCCAAAAACATAAAAAACAAACAAACTATGGATGGCTTTGAAAAGAATAGGAATCTGAGAACAGTACATTGCACCCCTGCAGAATTTGTACATGGTTTAAGGGGCAGTTGTAAGAACAAGGGCACAGTGTATGTTTTAAAATCAGGAAAGGTGTCCATCAGGGTTGTATCTTGTCACCATACTTATTCAATCTGTATGCTGAGTAAATCATCAAAGAAGCTGGATTAGAAGAAAAACGTTACAGTAGGCTTGGAGGAAGGCTTACTAGTGACTTGCATTATTGACCTGTTCTATATAGATGGCACTACCTTGCTTGTTGAAAATAAGGACGACTTGAAGCACTTGCTAATGAAGGTCTGGGATTGTAACCTTCAGTATGGATGACAGCTCAATGTAGGGAAAACCAAAATTTTCAAAAGTAAGTCATGATAAGTGGAGGAAATATTGAAGTGGTCATGCACTTCTTCCACAATGAACGCTCATGAAAGCAGGAGTCAAGAAATCAGATTATGCATTGCATTGGGGAAATCAGTTGTATACAATCTTTTAAAAGTATTGAAGAGCAAGGTGGTTACTTTGAGAACTAAGGGAGGCCTAACTCAAACCATATATTTTCAATCACTTCATATGCATGTGAAAGCTGAACATAGACTAAGGAAAACTGAAAAAAATCAATGCGTTTGAATTATGGTGTTGGTGAAGAATATGTAAAGCATTTGGGACTATCAAAAGCCCAGACAGTTCTATGTTGAAACAAGTGTAACCAAATGCTTATTAAAGTCACCTACTTGTCATAATTCTGTTATATTAGTACTTGGTAACTAAGACAGTTAACTATAGTATTGCCTAAAAACAGAATGCAGTAAATTTATTTCTGATCAAGATATGCTTTACCTTCTTCTTTCACCTTAAAAAAAATTCACTGTTTGTTAACTATGCAAGCCATATAGAATTTCTTCATTGTTATAACAATAATTTAAACAATTGTTTCAATTGGATCGAGAAGCATTCCAACATAAACACATACATGACTGGGTATGACTGTGTGTGATGTTTCCATGTCATTGGTGCCTTTTTGCACATGTCCATCAACTTGGTTTTTTGATGATCATATCTGGGAGCACATGCTACACAGTCCATATAGATTGACTTATTTCCTTTTAACGTCCATATACCAGTGATTAAAAAAGCAAAAAATTCTCCCTGCGGCAAAGTGTATTCCATATAGAATCCTTCCTTAACTAAGTCCCAGGTGATGATCATGTACTTGGCTTTCACATTTTTACTTGCACAAAGTAAAATATTTCATTGAGCATCTTTGCCTATATCATACCTATCAGAGTAGAGTTTCTTTTGGATAAAAATGGACTTGTAGGATTTTCCTACTATAGTTTAAGCATCTTTAATTTTTTGATACATGTTCCTTATTGTTCATTCAATTTTTGGTGACTAGATAGAATCTTATTTTTATTAATATTGTAAAGTATTAAATCTTGACAAGTGGACTTTCATGAAAAGTCATAAATTCCTCAGTTTAATTTCCTGTGACACTGCTAAGGGTGAAAGAAGCAAAACAATAGGCTTGACCTTTAGTGATGTTTTGAATTTGAAAAAAAAATACATTAATAAACTTAGGAAAGTTCTTTGGAACATACAATGATCAGGTATTCAATTAGTTCTCCTATTACAGAAGCCAGTAATGAGTAACTAGAAACCAGTAATCAATAACTTAAGTGTCAGTCTGAGGGTCATTATTAAAATTAATTTGATTTGATATTCTTAGTTCAAAAAATTCATGAGCCTGTGTAATGAAAGGCAAACTTAATAAAATGAGAAATAGCTTAGAATTATGGGGCTCTTATATTATTTTCATAAGTAACCATTAAAGCTAGAATTTTCCTGATGCCTTTGAATCAATCATTCCAGGGATATTTAGGGCAAACGTCAATGAACTGGCGGTAAACTCCTCATATGGCTAAATCTCCACAGCCATTTTCCACCTGATAAACGCAGTCTTACCCTAAACCCAACCCAAGCCAAACACAGCCGTGGAATTGACGCCCACTCAGAGAGAGTCGATAGGGCAGGGTGGAACTACCCCTGCAAATTTCTGAGACTGTAACTCTTCACTGGCATAGAAAGTTCCATCTGTCTCCAAGGAGGGGCCAGTGGTTTTGAACCACTGACCTTGTGGATTGCAGTCCAAAGCTTAACAAGTAAGCCAGAATTTTGGTTTTTTTCTTCTTAAGACCCAGTGCAAATATACCTCCCTTTGCTGTTTATGATTAGGTGATTGGCTCCTAACTCTTTATTTTCATAGCACTTATTCATGTGCTTTCAAATTATATTTTCTTTCCTGCCTTAGGAACACTTTGAAAATTGAGCTATGAATTTTTTATGTTTTCATTCCTAGACTGTTAGTGTCATAGTTAGGATCCCGGTGATTATGGACATGGACTTCAGATTTGTGTTTACATCTCAGTTATGGCACTTTCTAATTGCCCGTGTATCTTGTCCCTTCATTTCTAATGCATTGATTAATACTCCTGGGCCTGTGTTCAGATGTATAAATTGAAGTTATCTATCTCAAAGAATTGTTTGGAGAGGATTAATTTAACTGCCTGTGTGATTATTGTGGAGCCCCTAGGGAGAACTTATGGTCAAGGTGCTCAGTTTCTAAAGGAAAGGTTTAAATGCTGAAGGCTACCTAGAGGCACTAACTCAGGCTGGGTTCTCTAGAGAAGCAAAACCAGCAAGGTTTATATTTGTGTATATATGTACATATATCTATATCTGTATCTATGTATATCTATGTATATCTATCTATGTATATCTATGTATATCAGAGAGAGAGAGAGAATAATGCATTCCACAGTGACAGAATCAGGCAAGTCCATGTCTGGGCAGGTTCTAAGCTAGATTGAAGTGGTTCTCAACCTGTGTCATGACCCCTTTGGGGGTTGATCGGACCCTTTCACCCAGGTTGCCAGATTACAAATTATAGTTATTAAGTAACAATGAAAGTGATTTTATGGGGGCTGAGCCCCGGTGGCGTAGTGGTTGAGGGCAGGACTGTGGCCCATTGGCTTGGTGGTTCAAATCCAGCAGCAGCCCCCTGGGAGCAAGGCTGGGTAGCTCCCACGACTACCAGAGGGCAGTGATGCCCCCCCCCCCAATAAAAAAAAAACAAAATAAAACAAAAAAAATGATTTTATGGTTGTGGGTCACCACAACCTGAGGAAATGTACTAAAGAGTCACAGCATTAGGAAAGTTGAGAATCATTGAGCTAGAGGGGATCATAGCTCAGGGGATTAATGAATCCCACATCTCCAGGCAGACCACAGGCTGGTGGTTCCAGTGGTGAACGAGTTAGAGGCCAGCAGGTCGGATCTCTCATCAATGACCATAGGCCCTGCTTGTATGATTGCTGTTTAATGCGCTTGGAATTTAGTTGCCTTTTCCTCTGGAGCAAGTTTA